>CAEGAE010081779.1:0-133707 GCA_903067095.1 Girardinus metallicus | reverse complement strand
GATTGAATTTAAATTCTGATCCGTACGACGGTACAGAAAAGCGCCTTGAAGCTCAAACAGAGAGGAAGCAGGCAGAGTGCATCCTCTCTGTTCCCCACTAGGGGAGCTATAGGTACGAGTAGAGGTCCGGAATAGGTGCGTGTGGGGGCGGAAATGACGTCGCCGCAGATGCTGGAGGAGGAAGCGGAAGCCCGGGATGTTTGGATTCGGTGGTGGAGCTGTTGACTGTTGAGTTTCTGAAATGTGGACATGTTGGTGTCGCCTGGCTGAGAGACTCTGGGAGTCCGCGGTGACCCGGAGGAGCCTGACGCTCCGATAGAGGCCAACTGGTTTGTTATTTTGTTTCTACTTCCTGTAACTCTTTGCGGGCCGGTGTCGGAAATGCCGCCACCAGATATTTTGGAGGAGGAAACACGTTGTAGGCTGAGCGGCTGAGAGGGATTTGTTCCTCCTGCAGAGCGTCGGAGGCTGGAGGTTGAGACCTGGACGAGTTGAGACGCCTGAAGTGTTGGTGTCGTTTGGCTGAATGACTCCGGAAGACGAGCCTGATGTCTGACGTCACGTGGCGGTCTACGTCACAGGACTGGGATGTTGGAGGTGAAGGATGAACCTCGGACGGATGTTGAAACGGCGCTAATGGACCGGAGCCTGACTGATTACTGGAAGAGGAAAAAGTTCGGCAGCAGATGGACTTTTGAAGATCATCGTCCGGATCTGAAGGGAAGAGCCGGAAGCCGCGTCGCTTCAGCGGTGAGTTGAATTTGGAATCGTAGCAAAAGTCACGGGTCTGACGAAACACAACAGGCTGAGTTGAGTATAAATAGGAACATTAGAGGCTCGGTTTGGACCCGGCTCCCGAACCTAAGTTAACACATTAACCAGATGTTGCATGTTCCTATGTAAGAACCTAAAATACTTCCTGCAACTCGTCGTTTGGTTTTCTGGATATTTGCGAGCATCTTCACAACCCGATAATACAGAACCGAGAGGTCCAGACGGTTCTGGAAAGTTCCCTGTAAGATTTCAGTTTGAACGTTTTTCATCTGAATTTGTGGTAAATCTTCATCGGTTTATTTATTTGTTGTGTAATAAATCAGCCTGACTGATAAGAGGATTAGAAAAGCTGCACATACACTTCATAATACGTCACAGGGAAGTAAAAATATGAAACAATTCAGGATATTTGAAACATTTACATTTATAGATGGACCTTTTCCATAGTTTGTGCCAGAAGTAAATTTTTTTCTGATTCCTTGATTTGACAAAGAGTTAAAATTTTAAAGACTAACTTATTTGTTCTCAGGTTTTTAAATTGGTTTTCTAATTTAATTTGAATATAAAGTACTTTGTTTTTCATATTTATTTACTAGAAATTCGCTACTGTAACCCCAATGTGTGTTTACATTTTTAATCTTCTGTTAAATTGTGTTTGCCACCAATAAATTAAATAAATTGCCCAAACCCTGCCAAGAAATATGTAAATGTCACATTTCTGTTTGTTTATTCCAGCTGTGCTGGTAATGCTGACTGTAAATATTTTTCACAATTATCTAAACTGGGTATAATTGTTGCAGTTATTAAGCTTTAAAACAAATCAGCCGCCCAGCTTTCTTCACTAATCTGTAATTATTCACCCAAAAAGCAGAAATGTAAATGAGTGTCAGCAGCCAGGCTGGGCTCTCTGAGAAGCGCTGCAGCTGCAGGCCTCCGCCTTCAGGGGGCAGCCACGGCCTCCTGTGGAGCTGGCCCTCATCAGCATGCTGCCCGGCCCTCTCTGCCCACTGGAAGGGGAGCGGGGCCTTACACCGCTGAATTCATTAACCTTTCCACTCTCCCACTGGAAGCTCACAGCAGCAATTGGAAATCAGCTCCCAGAAGTTGGAACAGTTTAACCACGAGGGACCTCAGTGTGTCGGGTGGCAGGGCGGGGGGAGAGCACCCTATTTGTTCTTATCTAAAAAAACGTCATTTCGCATCAGATGGTTAGTTATTCAGCAGTGCAAGGCGTGTTTATGGGTGTGATGCACAATCACACACCACCCGGAGCTTGACTCGGTACGCCACCAGACAGGCGGCAAATTCTCAGATAGAACTTATAATTGTCTCACTTGAGACTGTCTGATGGGCTTTCTGCGCCCGCAGAGGAGTTTTCAGAAGCTGTTTGTGTCAGTGTGACCAGTGTAGCAGATTCAAGCGCGCAGAGTCAGAGTCATCCACCGCCTCTAATTATTAAACATACTCTGATGAAGCTGTTCCATAATCAGCTCAATATGCAATATTTATGTCAGTCTGGATAAAATGAAAATTTTAAATGCACAATGTGATTTAAATCAGACGAAACCCAAGAAAAATCCTTAAAACATTCATTCTGCACAGAATCAGCTGTCACCCGATTTGAGCTTGATCTCTTTCCGCTGTGGTTAATTGTAACATCTGAGACTTGGTTTAATGAAGTCGCTGTCAAGCTGAAGAAGGAGTCAGGACTTTGTGGCCTGCAGGACCAAGAGCTGATAGCTACCGATAGCTACTGATAGCTACAGTTAGCCACCGGCAGTCTAAGAAACTCTGTTGGTCTCTGAGGCCAAAACATTGGTGTGGAAGGAGTTTATAGACATCGTGGAGAACGACTTCTGCTCGGCTTCGAGGAGACTGTGGTTCACCATCAGGGCTGTTGTTGGTCAGTAGAATTGACCAAAGTGCTTTACAAAGTAAGAACATCTACAAAACACAATACAACACAAATGGCTCTAAGTAACAAGCTAAAAAATACAGTCAAGAAAATATAAATATCCTAAAAGTCAGACTTCAAGGGTGAGGCGGTGGTGCAGGGTGAAGAATGTAACCCGAATACGGATGTTTGAGTCCTCAAAGCGGCGGTCATGGGTTTGAGTCCTGGCCCGATGATCACTGCATGACTTTTCACTTTCGCGTAAACTTTAGTCACAGCTGACAAAACCTTTAAAAAAAGTCAAACTACAAAGGTCTTAGTCGATGGAGAGCAACTCATCGGACTGTTGGATCAGCAACAGCGGAAAGGATCCACCGGAGAGTCGGACCTCAGATTCAGGAGAACCAGTGTTTTTTCTGTGGCTCACTGGACCTGTTCTATCCACAGAGTCCTGGGGGTCCTGGAGGTCTTGGACCAACCAGTTTACCTGCGTTTTGTGGACTTGACCGTTGAAGGTATTTGACCGGTTCCCTTGGGGAGTCCTGTGGTACTTCAGGAGTTTGGGGTACCAGGCCCAGAGAAGGAGGTCTGGCCTACGCCAGTTAGGCTGGTGTCCCTGCATCCCAACCCTGGATGGACGGACAAACGGACAGTCAAATCAACAGCATTTTTGTGCCACTGCGTTGTGTTTGGCTCCACACAACGCAAACCCCCATCATTTTGCACCAATGGCCGATTTGGAGAACAGAAGTTTCATTGCATCACAAATATTACATTTAGTGTATCCAAAATATAAATAATAAAAAATGTGACAGAACCAAGTTGTGACTGCGAGAATCTGTCCTGCAGGCACAGAAATCTGCCAGAGAATTAGAGGGAGTCGGCCGCGAGATCAAGAAGAATTAAAACTGGTGCAAGTGTCTCCTGTGAGAGGGGAGGGATGCAGCAGACAGGCAGAGAGGGAGATTAAAGAAAGAGAGGAAGAAAAGAAGAGATGAGGAGGAGAGAGACGGGAGAACTTTTGACTTTTTGAGTTAAGAAAGTTCCAGAGGCCAGTCGAGCGCTAATGGGGAGGAACCGATGTGAGAAGAAGGGATTTAATGAGTGGAGGGAGAAAAGGTGAAGCTGAGGGCAGAAAGGGCAAACAGTCAGTGCCTAAGGATGGATGTTTTTCTTTTAAAGTCCAGAAAATAACAGGATAGATCACCTCTGACTGAACCCAGACTCTATTGAACGGCTGCCCGAGGAATTAATCCAGGTTAAGATCCAGTTTATGCTGATGCACAGATTCTCAGCGCCTGCCGTCCAGAAACAGGCAGCACTTTCTAAAAACTGTGGCGTCAGGTCCAATTCTTCAGGATGTTCTCTAAAATGGCTCCGATTTATTGGACAGGAATAACTTTTTAAGTGTTTAACATAAACCAAATGGCCAGATTTCCATTTGTGTCTCTTTTGGTCTAGTCCAAGCACTAAAATCCATAAGCTTGAGTTTGGAAAACAAGCCGTTTCAAAAGCCTCTCTATTAGGTCACAATCGATATGCACTGCCCCGTTACCTAGCAACCCAAGGGAGCTCCGCCCACTTCAGTTTTTGGTTTCACCGCTCGATGCTCTGTATTCCCAGTCAGAGATGGTCTGTTGGCGAGTTTGAACATTAAATTTGGGGGTGTGGCCAACAGCAGCTTATTTGCATAAAAGTGACAGAGACCCTTAAACATCTCATTCAGAAAGGAGCTCCAGTTGGGTCTGGGTCCAGTTGGGTCTGGGTCCAGTTGGGTCTGGGTTCAGTTGGATCTGGGTCCAGTTGGGTCTGGGTTCAGTTGGGTCTGGGTCCAGTTGGGTCTGGGTCCAGTTGGGTCTGGGTTCAGTTGGGTCTGGGTCCAGTTGGGTCTGGGTCCAGTTGGGTTTGAGTTCAGTTGGGTCTGGGTCCAGTTGGGTTTGAGTTCAGTTGGGTCTGGGTCCAGTTGGGTCTGGGTTCAGTTGGATCTGGGTCCAGTTGGGTCTGGGTTCAGTTGGATCTGGGTCCAGTTGGGTCTGGGTTCAGTTGGGTCTGGGTCCAGTTGGGTCTGGGTCCAGTTGGGTCTGGGTTCAGTTGGGTCTGGGTCCAGTTGGGTCTGGGTCCAGTTGGGTTTGAGTTCAGTTGGGTCTGGGTCCAGTTGGGTTTGAGTTCAGTTGGGTCTGGGTCCAGTTGGGTTTGAGTTCAGTTGGGTCTGGGTCCAGTTGGGTTTGAGTTCAGTTGGGTCTGGGTCCAGTTGGGTCTGGGTTCAGTTGGGTCTGGGTCCAGTTGGGTCTGGGTTCAGTTGGGTCTGGGTCCAGTTGGGTCTGGGTCCAGTTGGGTCTGGGTCCAGTTGGGTTTGAGTTCAGTTGGGTCTGGGTCTGGGTTCAGTTGGTTCTGGGTCCAGTTGGGTCTGGGTCCAGTTGGGTCTGGGTCCAGTTGGGTCTGGGTCCAGTTGGGTCTAACACAAAGAGTCTGGCTCCGATCGGTGCTGCGTTCAGGACAAACACGTTTCTAGTTTCTGCTGGTCTAAGGTCAAAGGTCAGCTTTGCAGAAACCTGCTGAGTCAGTGTGAGCCTGTCTGCTCCCTCCAGGCCCGTTCTGTTTCCAGAAGCTTCTTGACTGACGGGTCGGCGCCACACCCTTAATTGGCTGAGAACTCCCTGAGGTCCAATTTGTGCCGATTGGGCTCTTTGTACTGTCCAGCATCAGTGGGAGTCCTGTCAGGAAGAAACTGATCCCTCTTCAGGGCTCGGAGCCCGTCTCTCTCTCTCTGTCTCTCTCTCTCTGTCTCTCTCTCTCTGTCTCTCTCTCTCTGTCTCTCTCTCTCTGTCTCTCTCTCTCTCTCTCTCTCTCTCTCTCACACACACACACCCCCACGCACACACACACACCCAGTAGCAAAGAGAGAACAGCCCACAGAGCTTTTGTTGTTGTTCAGTTGAACCAAAACGACGCTCAGCAGCAGCTTTGCCCAATGCTTTGACTATACCGTCTGGGAAGTTACACAGTCAAAAATTATCATCAATAATTTAGGTTATTTTTTCATAAGAGAAAAAATGTGTTTTTATATTTTCACCTTTGTCATTCTTTCATTCATAAATGTCAGAGTTTCAAACTAAATGTTTACTTCAAAGATAAATCTTTAGCAAGATAGTTAAACATTTCATTTGAGGCTAAATGGATAGATTGCAAACTAAATATTTAGCTAAAAGGCTAAATAATTAGTTAAGTATTTAGCTTGTTAACTAAATATTTAATTTGCCAAATATTTAGTTTGTAAACTGAACAGACATGCTGCAGAGCTGAACTCTGCAGTCAGACAGACTTTGCTGCGGTTGTGTGCATGCGGGCCACTCTAACGAGATAACTGCTGGTTATGAGTTTTAATAAAGCTGCGCCTGAGGAGCGGCGCTGCGGCCTGGAGCTCATTGTGAGGCGGCGAACGCAGCCACTAATCAGCCGCCGAGCCGCAGCAGGCCTTCACGCTGGGATGTTCCAGGCAACAAGTAGACGTCCCGTATTAATGGCGTTCCTGGGAAGACGTGTTAGCTGAGCTGCAGGCTGAAACACTTAGAGCAGAATTAATGTGATCCGAAGCAGCAGGTCCTGCCCTGCTTTCCGCTTCTCTCAATCAGCCGGGCGACACTTTCTCTGTCCCGAGTTCACTAATCCAATCAGGAAGGTGATTGCGCTCCCCTCTTTTCCCTCCATCCAGGGATATTTTAAAAAAACAGCCTGAGCTAACACCGAGTCCTGAAGTCCAACTTTTGTCCTGATATGACGGCGTTGCATTCATCCATGTGGATCATGGAAGACGGCAGGAGAGTCTTAAAACCCCCAAATCCACTTATTTTTAAGGCCTCATCAGGCACAGCTCCTCTGTGAACTCATAATCTGTTGAACGGGAGAGAAATATTATTTGGCATAAAAAATATGAAAACCTGCTGCATTTCAGGGACAATTAGCTCCGTAGCAAACTGGACTTTCTGTAGCGTCTCTGAGTCAAAGAGTCACAGCAAATATGTTTGTCGTGAACAAATGAGGTCCTCCTGCAGCTACACATCTGTGAAATTAATACTAAAAATCCTGCTAAGAAAGTCCATTAAAGTTTCCACAACGATACTTCACAGAGTGAGAGCAGAGCTTCACAGGTGGTTGGTCTCTGGACGAACCAACGTACAAAAACTCTGGAGTCCAACAGGCCATAAATCAACCTTCTGCACCAATTCTGCTCAGACTCTTTGATTTTTGTGGTATAAATAATGATTATTGCTGCGTTAGTTTATCCACAGACCCTCCCTGTACGAGAACAGATCAGGAGTTTAGAGCATCGGGAAAAGGTCCAATAAGTTTTAATACTTTTTTCACTCAGAGTGAAATATTTAAGCCTTCACTTCATGTTACTTTGCTCATTCTTATAGAGAATTTTAAAGTAAAATATGACATTAGATCAATAAAAATGATATTTTATGTCTCTGTAAAGTGTTTATTTCTATTCATTAAATCTTTGGTTGCGGCTCCTTTTGCACGAAATTGCTACGACTCCTTTGCTGACCCCACACATGCTGGACACAAACTTTTACCAGCAGGTCGGCGCTGCAGAGCGCTGTTTGCCAAATGTTTAACTGAAGTGGAGCTTCTCCAGAAAACACAGCAGAGTCTGTCCACCATTCACACAGTGAGAAGAAAACGGCTTCACACTTTAAATCCAGAGATTTTACTTTTTTATTTTTTTACATGCGGCTTCCCTTGACTTATGTAAATAGTGGGAGAACTTCTGTAATGGCTGACTGCTCCATGCACACACAAAGAACCGTGAAGGACATTTGCATTCAGTCTACCATAAGTCCTGAAAATTCAGACCAACGCTGCGTTTTGGCTGAATATCAATATCTTGGAATACATGCAAGAGAAATGAAGACAGGAAAAATACAACTTTACATTTGCAGTTTCAGCCCGATTTAATGTTCTGGATGTTACCCAGATTTATTTCCATATCATTATAAGTGAAATCCCAGGAGAGCCGACCGGCCCGACGTGTGTTTGGAAACACAGGAAGTCGCTCATGAAAAACTCATTTCCCCTCATGGACCGTTTACCAGAACTTCAGGTTCAAACTTCCTGTCTGAACCCGAAGCCCTGGTCCGGTCCGGACCCCAGGGGCCCGACGGAGAAGCAGAACCCGAAGCCCTGGTCCGGTCCGGAGCCCATTATTTTTCTGTTTCACCTACATCTGATTGGGCGTTCTGATTGGCTGAGGTTCCTTCAGATGAGATAATTCATCAACTGATGTTAACTTTTTATTTTTCATTAGCATAGAAAGTGCTGCTGGATCAGTTCTTCTGTTTCTTCTGTGTCTCTGCTGTGTTGTCTCAAATCTCCAGTCTGTTGTGGCTGCTGGTACCGAGCCAGGTTCAGGTTCTGGTTCTGGTTCAGGTTCTGGTTCTGGTTCTGCTGGAGGTTTCTTTCTGTTAAAGGAGGGTTTTTCCTCTCCGCTGTCGCTACATGCATGCTCAGAGAGAGATTGCTTTTTTATGAGTAAAGTCAACGACAGGGTGGAACTGATTGTCGCCCCCTGCTGGTCCAGGAGGAGACAACGCTGCAAGTCAAAGACTCAATGTTCTGCTGTTTCCTTAGACAGAAACTTTTTAATCTGGTTTGAATAATGAACCGAAGTTAATGCACTGACTTTTAACTAGAATAAACTGGAATGTATGTGTGATTGAACTGAAGTTAGTCTTTTTGAGATGATCTTTGTTGTGAAATGGTCCTGTAGAAATAAACTTAATTTAATTGAATTATAGCAAAGTTACAGTAAATGGCAAATTCACAGTCAAAGAAATGTGTAATTTAGTATGATGATTAAAAAAAAGATCTACTAAACATGCATGAACTAAGGGATAAGAGAGTCAGTTTGCTCTGACAGCGTTATCTGCACAATTATTCGTTTTCCTGGAGGAGGGAGGCAGAGTGAGGCTGAAACTGTGTGTTTTTTTTTTTTTTTTGCATTCATAAACAGTCAGTCAGGTGGATGAATGGGAGATAAGTTTGGCTCTTCCCATTTCTGCGGTTAAATGCAGAGGGAAGACTCCGGCGTCACGGCGGAATGAGAAACGGGACAACAATAGTTCTGCACAACAATCGTCCGCCTGCCTGATGGACCCGTTTAGCCACAGGCCGACACATTCTGCAGACAATTACCTGCGCCGCCTTTAACCATCTTCCTCTCAGTCAGCGCTGCACAATGCTACACAGGCTTTCCCTCCCCAGGCTTTCTGCCTTTGTTAGTTGGGCAAAAGAAGATTGAATCAGTCAAGATATCAAGTCGAAGCGCTGCCAAAGGAATCGTTTCGCAATTTGCCTGAACAGATGATGTGTGACTCCTGCCAGAGGATTTCATTACTAATCTGATTTCACCCCTCTGGGGTTTCGGCGTCCTGCCAATTAAACATGCGCACTCCAGAAAGTAAGTGCACCCTCAGTGGCAGCCTTCAGGACCTAAAAGTCTGGCTGTGTCTTAAGGTGAGTGAGTAAAGCGACCATTCAGCAGCCTTTAAAACTCATAGAAAGTACTGCTGGACTTCCGGTTAGCATCTGAGGTTAGCTTCAGGTTAGCAGCTTTAAAGTTTAGTTTGAACACAATCTTCTTTCCTTCGTTGCTTCAGGTCATCAAAGTTTGCAGATAATAATGAAGAGTTGGACGGATAGATCCAAAATATTGATAGTATTGATACCAAATTTGTATTGTGGTGATATCGATACTTTACTTTTTGATTCTCTCGTGAGATTCTTTGCATTGTGTTGTTGTCTCTTGTTTTGCTCTCAAATTATATGTTTTTGCTCTTTGTTTACTTGGTCAAAGTAAAAAGTTCACAAAATTAGTTTTGTTTTTCTGTCATTTCTGTTCATTACTGTAATATGTTATTTAGGTCAGAGGTCTGGTGATATATAAAATGTAATTTAAAAACGTATCGTTTCTTATTGCATCATTAGTATTTCCGTATCAATGATATTGGCTCTGTACCTACTTGGTATCAGATCAATACCTAAATATGCAGCACTGCAGACTTCTATAATGAAGTTCTGGATGTTGGTTCTGACCCTTGTCCTTTTCGTCCGGTTCTGCTGGTTCTGGTTCTGGTTTGGTGTCACACACTCTGCTCCAACAGAGTCACGTCTGACTCTCGGCTCGTCGTGCAGCATTTAGGAGATCCTCACCTAACATGTTCTTCCTCAGAGGTTTCAGTCTTCAGGCACAGGAACAAGTGGAAATCGTTTTTTAAACATGTGCAACAAAGAGTGTTCACATTTCCACACGTTTCATCCCACCGGCAACAATTGTTGCCAGACATTTTTTCTGACTTCTGAAAGCTCTAGAACAAATGTTTTGACTTTTGGCAGCTAATTTAAGTTTTAAAATAAAACAATAATGTGTCAAGTATAAGCAATTATCAGTTGCATGTATCTAGTGTGAAAGGTCACATGACCAGACCTCTTTGCTTCCTGCATGTAACGCTGGAGGTCAATGTCTGTCACAAACCTGCACAAGAGGAAGTCAGTAAAATACTTAAATCAGCAAATATAAATAAAATATTTTGTTCTTTCAAGTGTCTTCTACTGATGTATAAAGAAAATTGTATCCCTTCATTTATCTTTTGATCATAAGAAGAGTGAATGTTAGCATGGCAGCAATTGTTGCCGCTAGCATGACACATAGACCGCTCTATGCTAGGTGTCCGTTGGTTTGCTGTTTATTCTGAATGCCTTGCTGTTCCCAGTTAAAACTATCAGATATTTTAGGTCTTTTAGACCTGAAGGAACCTCAAAATGATGTCTTCTACACCACTGTCATTCCCACAGTTGAAACCCTTCTCCCTCTCACCCCCCAAACGGCGATCCTTTCCACAACCTGTGGCCTATGCACCGACTTATTGCTGCAAGATGACGCCACGCCTGAAGCTGCTTTAGGACAGAGCCGAGGTGTAGTGACTGGTCTGGTGGAACAGGGAGAATTTCCTCCTGGATACAGATTTGTTCATAATCACAGTTTCACCTGACTTTGCCTTATTGATGAAATGACCAAATGAGGTCAAAGGTCACTCTGCACATTGAGACTGACATCTGCAGGACGTGGCATTGAATCTTTATGTATCTAAAATATTTCTGTAACCATTTTTTGTTATAATAGGTTATGCATGTCGTGATTTTTCTCATTTTTTTCTGTGTATAAATAGGCCATATTTGTGCAATACAGACTATTATAAAACCTACATTTTCACTAAGATAACATAAAATGTAATAATTCATAAATATCATGTGTTAGGGCGGTCCAAGGATGGAAATAAATTTGTGATTAAACAGGAACGATGAATAAAACTATAACAAATGCTAACAAATGACTTCTTTCTGCATGCTTCCCCATTTAACGGCACACTTTAAAGGGATTTTTGCACAAAAGCAACATTTTGTTTACAGCAAAAAGAAATCTGTTGGTGCAGTGAGGAACGTTTCAGTAAAACTTCTTCATTTAAAAGATGTCTGAGATCCAACTGCTCTTTGTGCTTCGGCTCTCTGAGGCAGGAAATCCTCAACTTCTTCATCATCTTCACCTCCAAAATCACTTCATCTATCAAACTCCCATCAGTCATCTTCTAGGAGAAGTTCATGGGCCCCGACACTATCTCTACCCTCATTTGACTTGGATATTCCTGCCGCTAACTTAGCTGCAGGTCTTCCTGTCATGTGTTCTACCTCAGCGTCATAAAACTGACAATAACTCACACAGCCGAGCAAATCTGCAAAAAGAAAATCCCTCTTAAGTCACAGTTTAATAAAATAATTTGTTCTGGATAAATGTTTGGAATCTAAAGTACAATGTGGTGGTGATGCATCATCTCCTCAGTGATGGAAAGATGATTAACTCTCATTTCTCATTTTGTCCTTTAGTAAAACTAAGACCCACGTTGCCAGTGGTCTGTCCTCACCAGGCCTCCCAAAGAGACTGCAGGTTGCAACCAGTCTCTGGTCCTTTGTCTTAGTGACCATCATCTCTGGTCTCCTGTCCAGGTGTTTTCCTTCATGTCAGCCGTCATCCAGTCTTCAGCGGCTCTTGGGGATTTCATCTCCTGCCGTTCTGCTACCAACCGGAATCAATCTGAGAAGATTCCTCGACTGTTTTCTATGGACAAAACCAAACAGTTAGTCTTTGTTTGGTTGGTGGTTTATTCACTCATGTTTAAAAGAAGATTTGAAAGCATTGCGTGTTTTTATGATCGCCGTGTGCTCTGTTTACACAGAAATGGAAAACCGTTGGCCTCTGGTAGAAATCTTCTCCCTGTTATGCACAGCTGATGTTTTGTCCTCCTGTGTTGGCAGATGAGCGAGGAGGCAGGTGCCTGGCGCTCCCTAATAAAAGGGAGCCTGAGGCAATCAGCATCTGATGCTTTTTCTTCTGGTGTTTTAGCCACAGAGTGGAGCTGAACCGCAGCATTGTTCCGAGTCCGGCTCCAGCTCTGCGTTGGGACGGCTGCCTACGATCAGCCCCACGGCGCCTGAGCAGGAAGTGACTGCAGCTCCAGCTCAGTGTTTGTGTGGGAACAGACATGGCTGTGAGGATGCTGGTGTATACGAGGTTTTATGAAGGCGCCAAGGGACTTAAATATCTGTCTTCACCGCTACGCTTTCCTTCTTCCCTCACAAAGACGAGAATTCACTGCCGCATCACAAAACCAACAGAGAGCAAACCTGGGCCACCGCTTCTTTGTTTCCTGCAGAAAAACAACTCCGATGAAATATGACAGCCTTGGATAAAATTGTCATGTACATCCGAGGGAGCGGTGCTGCTCCGTCGGATCCGGGAGACGTGGGAGGGGAGGTGCTGGAGAGGGTTGGTTTCTTTGCTCAATAACAAATCAATTCTCAATTCTCTGCCTCATTTGATGCTGCTGGCAAACTCCTGCAAAGCTTTGAAATCCTATTTAGTAATCAAGCATGAAAAGCCGTGGATAATAGGCCATTATGAGATGCAGTTGAAGAAAGGAAAGATAAGCTTATTGTGTAATTGAAATATCATTTCCATCACACGCATTCAGAAGCGCAGTGTTGGTTCTGCTCGTTACACTGATCTTATCTGCTTGTTTTCACGTGCAGACAGGTGTGAAATGATCCCACTTCTACTAATGCTGGACTGAGGTGATAATTACTTCACAAACTTATTCAGCCCAACTTTGAAGATGTCCAAGTTTTCTGCTGCGCCCCCTGTCTGACTTCTTCATGTCAGGTCAGTCAGGCAGTTTGAATCAATAGGCTGCGGTCTAGTTAAATCACTGCCTCCTGTGCTCTTAAAAGAAAAAACTTTTCTTTAGCAGATTGATACCATCTCCTCCTAAAACTATCATCTACACTCTTTCTTATTTAAACTCCTTGGGCTTCAGCCAATCAGCACCAAGGAAAGTCAATGGTGCTCCACGATTGGCTGCTTTGCCAACAGCAGCCAATAGACTGTCAAAACGTATTTAGCCTCCATATGTCATCATTTCTGAATATTTCAGACCTGCTCTATGGAAAAATCCACTAATAGGAGAAAACGCCATAAATAATTTGGAGCTGTGCTTCACAGAAAAACCTGGAGATAGGCGTCTGTCTGCTGTTTCTACTGAAACTAAACCTTTTTCTCAGCTTCAGGCTAAATGTTTTCTGTTTTAGGTCAGTTAAATCACCAGATAATAACGTCCAGCTGTAGATTTAATAAAAGCACATCTTCCTTGTAATTTGCTCACCAGCTGTGATCTGTATGGTGGTTGTGGTTGATGATCAACTGCTGCTGTTTGCCAGAGAAAACATGTAGCTTGTGTCCCTCTGGTTTCTGGGAATGTTCATTCTTTCCATCCAAAAACAGCAGTGAATCGTCGTGATATAAATCCGTTCTCAATTACAAGCGGACTCGGTAAACAAACCTTCAGTGTTGTTTGTCTTGTTGGATGTTCAGTTGACTTTTTAATCCGATTAACAGGAATTTAAATTTGTTTCTTCAGCTGCTCCTCTGGGGTGAGTGAGAGCGCTGCTTTCTGTTTGAAGCCGCTCAGCATGGGCAGCGTGAGGGAGAGAGGCGGCTTCATTTAGTCAACACACTTCACTCACAAACACTCAGGCACAAAACAAAGAGTAAGTTGCAGATGTGACTCAGTGGGGAACTTTGATTTGGTGTAAATGTGGAGGTGTTGAAGTCGCTCTCAGATCTGGAAGTTTGTTCAAGGTATTTTCATCCATGTTTGAAATCTGAGCTTTATGTTGGTTTTTATGTGAGTGAGTTTCTAATTTGGTGGCTTTGCAGCTCCAGTCTGTGTGTTTCATTAGAACAGAGTCGTTTTGTTTCTGTTTGGCTGAAATAAGGACAAACCTGCAGGTTTCGCACGGATGCCGCATTACAGCAACACTTCCACTGCAATGTGTTTTAGGCAAATATATTTGCCCTGCAAAGATATTTGAACTCTCAACCTTTTCATATTTTGTCATTTATAATCAATTTCCAACTTTCCTGATCAGATTGCAAAACAATCTGAGAGTTCATTTCCAGCTTGTTGATGTGCCCACAGGCAGGGCACTCAACCCCGACCCGCCGACCAACGTGATGTTAAAAAGATGAAATGTGAAGCCACGTCTTGTGCTTAGCATCAGTTTTTCATCAACGCTACACAGAGAAGGCTTTCTAACACCTGCAGCCCTGGTCTGACTCTTTTCACGTCTTTGGAAAGACTTTGATTATCGCGTAACGACTTTGCAAACATCGAACCGATTAGAGGCAGTTATGTTCTGACTATAAGCCAGTTACTTCCAGTCATTTCCAGAACTAAAGAGGTTTTTTGGGTGTCAACAAAACATCCAGTCTGTCTATGGAGCTGACTTCACACTTTTCTCATTTCTATTGGTGAAAAACTTCAAGAATAATTTTCATTCCAATTCAAAATGATCATGTAAACTGTAATTTTCATGAGCAATTCAAATTAAAATACTCTGAAGTTTACGATATAACATGAAAAGGCTGAATGTGAAGGAGGTTTCTGGGTCTCCTTCAGTTTCAGACATTTTAAAACTCTTGGCTCACGTTAAAATAACTGCAGTCAGAACAAACTGCACACAAATTCAGACTAATGACTTATGCTGGAGTTATTCAGTCAGTCCACATCATCCAAGTGAAAATCCTGATGATGAAAAAAAATTGAATTATTTTTAGGTTCTTTGTGCTCACATGACATGTCTCCTTCTCACGTTTCTCCTATTTGATGTAAAATGAAATTAAAAAGAGTCGACACATGAGATTAGGACTTACTGAAAGAAGCCCAGCTGCTCTGGAAACATTTTATTCCTGAAAACATGATTCACGAATATCTGGGCGGTTCTTTGAGGTTTTAACGACCACTCACTCCATAACAAAAGGATTTCTGAAGCAGGAGACAGAACATTTCCCCTTTGAGATAAGACTTTGAAATGAATGATAAGAAACTTCCTTCAGCAGTGAATTACTCCTGCTTATGGAAGTTAATGTTGGCAAACTTCCAGTAGATTAGAATGTGGGACTCGTTTTCATTCTGTGTTCTTTCCGTCTGAATCCATCCATCCTTCTACGACTCTGTCGTTCAGAGTCCTGGTTTCCCCCAACCAACACACACACCCACAAGAGAGCGAGTTATGAAAAAAGAGAACAATGCTGCTTGGTCCCAGCAGATGAGCTGGAGCCTTTGGTGCTCAGCCGGCCACAGGGTTGGATTAAATGTAAATTATCCACACAGATGAGAATAAAGCTGCCGTAAAATGTACAAACTACGGAGGTGAGACGTCTGCAGTGGTTCTTCTTCTTAAGATGCTCCCAGTGTTTTGGCACTTGATTCTCTGCTGAGTTTCTTTAAATACGAAATGAGAAATTTTACTGTCTTCCATCTGGTTTTTCATCTTTTTATGTCACATTTGTTGGCTGCTGCAGGCTCAGATTGTTGGAAGGTGAGACAAGAGAAAAGTAGCTTCTTTTTTTAATAACCTGAGCAGAAATCACCGATGCATCTCACCAGTTTCCCTCTGTTCAGGCGTTTTCTTAACCCTCACAGTTTCCTTTATGGGACGCCTCAAACTCTGTTCCATTGGCTGGAGAACAGCTGACCACACAAGTCTTGGTGTAATCTATCCCATAATAATTCCAATGCATATGTGAACATCAAGTGGACTGGAGACCACTCTAAAAGCGGGAAGTGCTAGCCTAGCGCTAGCAGCAGAAATGGCTCCTGGTCTTTAGCCAAAGACTAAAGAGAAATCCTCCAGCTGCTAAAATCTGATGCCTCCATTTTTGTTTCCCTCTGGTGAAGAAGGAAGTTGTGCTCAGCGTCTTCAGAGGTTTTTGTGTCGTTTCCTTCAGTGGTTCTTGGTGCAGCGCCCCCACAGGCCAGGAGGGGAACAGCTTGGTTTGACTCAGAGAACCACAGCAGCTGGAGGTGGAGCAGATGGTGAAGTTTTGGAATCGGACTCAGGTGGAACAACATCCTAACAGGAGTTTATGAAGGCAGTTTGTTGCACTGGATTTTATTTAGGAGTATCAACGTAAAGGGGCCTGAATATAAATGCATATGACAGATTACAGATCTTGAAAAAAAAGATCATAGATCATATTCCTTCCGCATTCGTTGGTCGAACACGTCCGTAATGCATCGAGGTTAAACACTGAGGAGACGTTTTAGGGGTATGAATACTTCTGACAGACTGTAAATGAAGAGCAGCACACGTTCTGTTGAGCTTCAACACGTCAGCCCGGATCTCTCCCGGCTCAGCATCCACAGCGAGACTTTCTCCTGCAGCTACGTTTTTGGAGTGTTATTTTTGATGGCAGCTATTTTCTCCCCCACGACTTTCATTTGATTGATTTGAATCTGAAGTTCAACCAGCCTTGAAAAAGTTTGAGCCCTGAAGCTTCTAATTTTCTGAAAAACGCTCGCCAGAAAAACCTGAGAAAAGAAGAAGAAAAGAACTTCTGCCTGGAACCAGATGTAAAGTTTCTGGATCGTCAGACGCTTCTCAGCTCCTGTAATGGATGAGTTAAAAAAATCCATCTAAAAATATTTGGTTTCATCCTAAGTAGCATACACCTGGAAAACCAATTCCCAGGATGCTTCTTACTTTGAAATATGGAAACAAACCTCTCCTTTCTGCTCATTTTAGGGTCAGAGGTCAAAACAACAGCATGAGCCAAAATAAGAATCTTCTCATCAGCCTAAAAAGTGTCAAGCGCTGCGGTGAGGCTTGTTTACGTCGTTGTTTGAATGGTTAATAGATGTCTGATCTCGTCAATTACAGCTTTGATGGCGAGGCACAAAGGAGCGTTTGTTTGTGTGTGTTTCGCTCCGAGAACGAGGAATCCGTGTTCGGGGCTGGATGATGAGAGAACCAGAACATCTGCTTGTTTTCCTTTTACTCTGACAGAAACACAGAACCAGAGACAGCGAAGGGAGAGAACATGCAGGAGCCGTTCCTCCTGGAAGTGTTTCCATGTAACGTCACAAACTGTTATCTCCGTGGAGCTCAGAGCCTCCTACTGTAAGCGATGCGATGGGTGTGTGAGTCTGCAGGTTGGTCTGGTTTCATCAGAGTAAAGAACAAGATGACCAACTGGGGAGCAAATTTAAATCCGCTATGAAAATCCCAACTGGTCAAATAATTAAGTAAAAGTTTCTTACGTTCTGCTCTCCGTTTCGTGCGTCCTGCATTGTGAGGTCAGCGAAATGTCTGGACAGCGTAGCCTGAGATTAAATGTCCTTTTTGGCTCCTTGCTGCAACGTTTGAGTGGTAGTTGCAGTGTTTGTGTTGCGGTGGTGCGGCATAAACACCTGTGTAGGATTTTTACGTCCAAATCTGGAGCTGCTGTGATGATCAGATGTGTATACTAGATTTAGATTTGTAGCCAGGTGACGTGGGAGGATTTCTTGATAGAACTGTTTCCTCCAACACCACTGAAACTAAAGGCAAACACAGAGCTCTGTGATGGGCTGTAGGGTCCAGGTTCAGCGGTCTGTGAGTCCAGTTTGGTGGAAACCAGCATTCATTAAGCTCAGATGGGCTCTGGAATTATTTCTACTTTCTCAATTTGGTAAAGAACAATGTAGAAAAGAAAAACAGGTAGGAGTCTTGTTACTTTTAGTCACAGGTGCTGACAGGCAGCTTCCCTGAATGACATGAAGAAAATGTCGCTGGAAGCAAAATATACTGTCTTCACCTAATTACACCTGATTCTGTGAATAACTTCCCCAGAGGCTGATGTGTTCCCGGCACAGCAGCTGCAAACTATCAGAAAAGGTAAAGCAACTTTCTTCAGTTGAAATAGGCTACAGAATTGTTTTGACACCTTTTTATTTGTATTTTTTTGCAGAACAAGTCATTCTGTGTAAATCTTGACAATTAATTAAGAAGATAATTTAACATTTTGCCAAGTGAATAACTAGTTTCAGTGATTTGTTTTATGTGCAAAACCTTTGAGAGCAACACAAAAACAAAGTGCACAGTCTGAACCGTCCAAGTCAAGTATGTGCTATAATTTATTTAATTAGCCTTAAAAGATGATGTTACTGGTTGATTCGGTGTCATGACAGTAAATTGAAGCACCCAGAATTCAGGCTAACAGAGAACCTGGAGAGCTGGGAGGAGCCTGTCACAGTCAAGCTCTCCGTTTGCAAACAGGCTTTTTTGTGTTTACCAGATTCTTAAAAGCTGTGGTATAAAAACACATTAAAATTTAATACATATTTGTGTCATAAATCTGTAAGTACTGACTATATAAAATAAATTAAAATTGATTTTTTTTTTTTAAAGCAGAAATGTAATTTTAAAAACAGTTTGACAATATACATATTTTGGTACTTCTCATTTAAAAATAGGAAAATAACTTAGTTAAACTTTATCCTGACAAAAAACACAAAAACATTTTGAATGGGAATAAGTTGAATGGATGTGGGGGTGTAGCGGGGCTCTGCCAAACACCAGCAGCGCCTTCAGTGCAGCTCAAAGTCCGTCGCCTGCAGCGTGACGCGTTGGGCGTCCAAACGCAAACTGACGTCATGCGCTGCGGCGCCGCGTTACGCTCACAGGCTCCGCCCACAGGAAGACAAAACAAGCAATTCTAACTCAATTAAATTCATGTCAAAGTACGCAAAATAAACGTAATACTGAAAAAAGGAAACTAAAAATACAATATTCAATTCAATAGAAAACCTTACAACGTCTCCATGACGCCATTACGTCATCACGTGACTACCTCCCGCCTCTTTGATCCGGAACTAGCGTTTGTTTGAGTATCTAAACGGGGGAAATGTTTGACGCTGAAAGTTAGCAGGAGCAGCGCGGCGAGCCGCGGCGCTTTGAGCTGAAGTTCCGCCGGAAGCGCATGTTGGTGGTCAAGGTGTGTGACGGACTTCACTGAAGGACCTAACCAGCTCCGCCACACTGGGCTGATTTCTGAGGAAATATTTTCACCCAACTAAAACAGAGTCTCTGTAGGAAGCACGGCGCGACCCAGGATTATGAAACAACCCAAACCTGAGCGGAAGGATACAGACCAGATCACGACCAGGACACTGAGCTCAGACAGGGAGTAAACAGGCAGACCACCCGGATGTTTGTGAGCATAAAGCTTTTCAGGTAACAACTCACTCTGTTTACCGATGTTTTTACACTCACGTGTTCCCTGCTGGCATGAACACCTTCCATGAACTCATGAGCATCATCTCCAGCATGTTTATCCATGTTGATTAGTTTGTGATGAAGCCAAATGAAGGAGAGTTTTACTGTAGCTGCGTTCTGATTGTCCATCTGTTTTAACCTTCCTTCGATCTGCCACATATGTTGCAAGAAGACATTTAAGGTCAAACTACATGTAAGGAAACAGGATGCAGACGTCTAGTCCTGTAGGAGTAAAACGCAGATTAGTTATGTGGAGAAAAGTGAGGCTTGCACAGCTACCGGAGGGAATGTGTTGAGTCGTGCATGTTTGCCACAGAGAGAGGATACTGTGAAAAAACAGTTTTCAATCACAGTTTTGTCACATGTATTGATTTAACTTTATTTAAGGATTGGCTGTTTTTAAATCCAAATGTGTTGCTGGTTTGTCGGATCTCTGAGCAACTGATGTCAAACCTCAACTATTTTTAAAAATTAGAAAGGAAGCGGGTTTAACAGAAACAAAAACTAGAATAAATACAATAAAATAAACTAATGTGAACAAAGTAGAAGACTTTACAACTGAACCACAAGCGCATCAAAATGTAATGACATCAGGGAAAGTGGATTGCGTGTGATTTATGTGACATGAGTATCTGCTGTATGCTTGTTTTTGTAGGTGTTTGGATTATATTTTGGCTGTAGGAACAATTGTTCCATAACATGATTAAAACTTGTAAGAGCAGGTGTGAACTGATATTTGCTTCTTTAATCAAATCAGGCAGCCGACAGAAAAACTCATTTTTTTTGTTTCAGTTAAATTCTGCTGCCAAAAAAAACAAACAATTGTTTATGCATGCAGATTCACTTTCAGAGTGGATATTTGGGGAATTGCTGACTGATGTGGCCTTTTGTCTCCAAACCTATTTGACTCAGACATTGTCAGCTCTGCTAAGTTTTATGGCTTCATTTCCATATTTATGCTCCTTGAATTAATACTCGCTGTGTCTGTGTACAGAGCATGCATCATGATCAGGGCTTTTTTTTCTCTTGTAGCAAAACAATTTTCCCTGCATATATTTTATCTCCTCCCCCTGGGATATTAAGCCCGGGGAGGTTTATCACTATCCTCTGGCAAAACGGCCACGGTCACTTGTGCGATATTTCACGTATCAAATCAGCGCGGTGCTGGGATGACAGCTGCGGTTTGTGCGTTACTTAATCACTGCTGAACAAGAGCGCAGAAATAATCACATTAGCATAGTAATCTGAAGGAGGAGCTGAATTACCAGCGTTTTGTCTGGTGCAGCCTGCATGTTGGGACAAATGCGCCGTCAAACGTTTACGAGCTGTGAAAGCGGTCACCATCAATTCATTAGTCAACTCTCTGGGAGAAAATCTATTTTGATCATCTTCCAATGATGAGGGGATTATCAAATAAAAAATATTGTTTAAGCAGCTGTGTACTGAGATCGCTGGTTGCTGAGCATCTCTGGAGGTAAGTTAGTGTTCGTCTGATCCACACTCACTGCTCTGCTCATTCTGAGCTGCAGATTAACGCCTCCGGTCAGGATTAAATTAGGAAAGTAGTGAAGAGTCTCACCCAGAGATGATCAGATCCCTGGTCGCCGCAGCACGGCAGCCCAGTAGGGGGCGCTTGCTCCCTTCCCGCCTGCAGCCATGGCCAGCTCAGTCCTCCACAGCCTCTTCAGGTCAGAGAGGGAAGCTCTGCAGAGCAGAACCAAATGAACCCAGCAGCAATCTTGTACTGACTGTTGTCATCCTTGCATCACGTTTGTTCACAGTCCAGAGAACCTCCAACCGCATTTTACATCCTGGATTGTTACCAACCCCCCCACCCCGATCGCTTCTCTAAGTGGATGTCCACAGAGTGAATCCTCCTGTTTTCCAGCTGTCACAGATTCTCCTTCAACCATCAGGCCAATGACATTCCCAGAAAGCTTTTCATTAAAGCGTCAGATTTGTTTCTGCATCTGGAACAGCAGCAACCAAGGAGAATGTCACATCCGAAAATGAAAGCTCACGTTCCCAAAACACGCACACACACACACACACGCACACGCACGCACACACGCACACGCACACACGCACACACACACACGCACACTCATCCCATCGCTGAACCAGCCGAGCATTTCACTCTCAGTCTGCAAAACTGTTTGACTCACAGGGAAAAATGCTGTTCCCCAAATATCGTCATGGAAACGACCGTATAGGAAAGGAACGTCCAAACTCAAAAGTACTCGATGGAGGATAAAATTTTGATTAAGATTGCAACAAATATTTTGGTAAAACAAGCTGAATAGATTGAATTATTTAACTAATCCTGTGAAGGGCCACACAAAACCATGCTGAGGTCTTTAAACGGCTCCCGGGCCACACTTTGGGCCTCCCTGCCCAAACATTCATTTCAATCAGGACCCAGACCAGAGAAATCTTTTTTATTGTTCATGCTTCATTTTGTTTTGTTGATTTAATGATAAATTCACAAACTCACAGAAAACTTCCCGGCACTGACTGATATTTTTACAAACAGAAAATATTTCAAGATTTTTACTGCTTTTGTTTATTACAGGCTGTAAAAATGCATTGATTTGTTCTATGCTTCTACTCAAAGACTACGTCGTAATGTAGAGCTGTGCGTCATCTGCGTAGCTATGGTAACTGATCTCTATACTTGTTATAAGCTGAGCTAGCAGAAGCAGGTAGATGTTACATATGAGGGGCTCCAGGACGGAGCCTTGAGGAATCCCTCGTGTGATTTCCATCTAGTCTGATATGAAGTCAGAACCTCAGGACCTGCCCTGAGGCTCTGAATGTGCTCACTGTTCTAATGTAACGCAGTGGATTTCTTTTACCCTTCTACTGACTGATACCTTCATAAAGGGAAATAAATCTGGCCATTTGTTGCCTCTGGAGACTCTTGCTGAGTCAAACCATCAGAACATCAGGTTTAGTGAAGCTGAAGGAGGCCGACGCTTTGAGGATGTCCTCTCTTTGGCAGAAAAGTCCTCGCAGCTTTTTTCACTTTTGTCTGTTTTCCAGTGTAATTGTCTGGGATGTAGAGAGATAAAAGCAGAAGTCCTGAAGTTATTTACTGTGTTCTCTTTACAACCTTGAATTTCAAAAACCCCTCTTATATTTTTCTGTAGTTTGTGTGGAAGACGTTTCCATCTCATTAAAACGGATTTTATTAAATGACCCTGTTAATAAAAAGAAACCAGAATCGTTATCTCTGAAGCAGATAACGCATATTGAACTTGTTTTGTTGTGTAACCAACAAGCCTTGAAATATCCTGACGGATCGTCGTCATATAAATAAACGTTATGTTATGGGCCTGCCCTCAGTGGAGGTTGGACCGGACCTGCTTTGGGAGAATTTTGGTTCTCAAGGCTCTTTCACTTCCCACGATATCGCTCGACCTCATGCTGTTAGCAGCAGATTTATGCAACACGTTATGCAAGAAGTGATGTGTGTCTGCTGGTTTCAGGTGGACATGATCGGTGGGTTAGAGGTCTGATCAGCTCGCTGCCTTTAACTCCACACACCCACGTTTCAGCTACTCAACCTGAAGTCACGGAGGATCACCTTTCTGAGGTAACTTTAATCTGCAAAACTGAATTTACAGTCAGAGCTGACAGCCAGGATCAAAAGATTTCACTTTTTACCGCTATATTTAGCCAACAGCGTCAAATGTTTCTGACATTTATCCTCCGATGCACATAAACTAAATAACAGCTCTTAAAAATTATTTCTTGTGTGTTAACCTAGAAGAACACTGAGTTTCTAGAAGCATCTCTTAAATGAGGTTTGCCATTTTTTCCAGTCATGTCTTGGCCACAGTACACATCCTGAAATAGGTTCTTCTTTCTGCACACACATGTGTTTGCAGCAGAAAAACACACCCTGGAGCTCATAAGGAGAGAGTTTTATTCAGAGCAGGATGAGGCGTTTAAACACCTGAGGAGGTCACCTATCACGAACTTTACCGATGCATCACTGTCAGGGAGCTGCAGTGACTCGGCACGGCTTCCATGTGACCAAACTCTTCAAAAGCAACTCATTTGACTCCGGCTCTGCACAGCTCTAAAGATGTTTTCTGCTAAAAATACAAATATGAAATGATATAGAAAGATTGAGGGTTTTTTAAGGAACAACAGACAGACAGGAGATGATGCAAACAACAAAAGGTCGTTTTTTTTTAAAGTGAACTGGGATGTGATTCTGAAGTCAGCAGGTTAACTCTCTGCTGTCGTTTTCATTTTGTAATGATGCCGTCGGCTTTGTCACAAGAAAAAGCTTCATACTTTCTCTCCAGAATGTAATGCTTCTCATTCTGGCACTTGAATCTGACATAGAAGGTCACAGTTAACCTGCCTGTAGTTTACAGTTATGAAATAAATGTGAGTTTTTCTCTTTTTTATTTCAGTTCAGCTTATTTACAACACCAGTTTGCAGTAAATAGCATCTCAAAGCACACGTCCTGGTCATATCCAGTTATTATCTGAGCGCTAACTGTGGTTTTCTGACAGAAGTTTGGAGAAAAGAGAGACAAAAAACAGACAAACTGAGCCAGGCGTACTTTCTTATGGCAGCAATGGTTCCAGAACCAGTTACTGTGGACAGGATGTACTCTACTCAATATTCCACCACACTTTATCTGAAACTGCTATGAATTATAATTTTATCATAAACAATGCAGGTATTGTGTCCCAGGATGTGCTGGTGTTTGAAGAAAGTAGCTTTCAGAGGCTGGTTGGATCAGGACCCTGCTGGAACCGCTGGCAGGGGATGGATGGCGAAGAAGGAAGCTCAGTGTTTTCAGTGGTTTTCATGTTGTTTCCTTCGGTGGTTCTTGGTGCAGCGCCCCCACAGGCCAGGAGGGGAACATGTTTTTCAAAGGGTTTGGTTGATTTGACTCAGTGCAGTGAGACAGAGAACCACAGCAGCTGGAGATGGAACAAATGGTTGGATGGAGCCAAACATTGTAGCTTTCCATTAAACGGCTTGAATGAAGGCGATCCTGGATACAAGCAGGTGAAATGAGCTTTCTCTGTAGGACGACTGAGCTCAGGAAAGGCAAGCCTCTGTTTCTGTGTTGGGTGGATCAGCTCTTTTTAACTCCACATCTGTCACTGCCAGGTAGAAACGAGCTTTTACTCTAAAATCCACAGCAGCTGCTTGAACAGGATGAAGTGTTTTGATTGCATTTTCCACCAACATCCGGCTTGTGTCTCTAGATGTTCATTAAAATATTCCTCATCAATCATCCTGCACTTTAGGCTGAACACTTGCAGTAATTCAATTGAATATGATCCCATTATTGGAGTTAGGATTGCTTATTTAATTTAAGAGCATAAATTACATGCGTAATGGAAGCAGTTGATTTACAGCCTCCTGAGGTTAACGGACTGCAAACGTTTTGGCTGCTGTGGGAAATATTGGGAATAAAACTCCCTGCAGAGAAAGGAAAACTTTGAAACTGAGACGAAGTACCAGAGGAAGAGCCTGAGTCAGACTGTAGTGAGTTGGATCTGAGACCACCACCGATGGCTGTTTCAGGGATGCAACGCTCTGAACACCAGACTGCTGCAGCCCATGTGACTAAACGAAACTTTGGCTCATCTACATGACACATTTTTCATCATATAATCATTTTCACAAAAAAAATGATTATATGAAGACCATGCTCAGACTCCCCGCAGCATAGAGATGCCATAATTAGAACCTGCATTCATATTGGAGCGATTTAAATACAAACTCATAAACTGTTCAACTCTGCAGAAAAACAGGAAAAATGTTTAGTTAGTTTTAATTAGTTTGTATAATTTTTCTGTTTATGTTGTCGGACTGAAAGTAAATAAAATGGAACTTTGGACAGAAAAGCGTCCATCACCAACTCTGACCTGGACTGTGACACTGGACCCTGATTTCACAGCCGGTCCTGTTTTGTTGCCGCCCCAGTGGGTTTGCTGGTTCTTTGGGGACTGGAGGTGTAGGGACGCCCTGGGGTCTCCTGGTGGGTTCTCGGGTCATGCCCGGAGAGTTGAGCTCTGGTTGGGTGATCTGTCTCCCGGGGGCGCGTCGGGCAGGCCGGGTACTGGGGGGGCGTCCGGCGCTCTGGTGGGCTTCCCAGGTCAGGTGGTTCTCTGCCCTCCCCTTTGTCCCTTTGAGCTCAGGCTGTTCTGACGGCCATGTTGGGGGTTCTGGGTGAATTTCTGCTGCTTGAAGCTTGGGGGGTTGGTTGCCATGGGGATTGGGTCCCAGGTTTGCCCTCCACAGAGGGAGATGACTGGGTCACAGGGAGCTTGTTGCCCTACATCTCACCTGGTGCCTCTTTGCCCCGCGGGCGCTCCACTGATGACCTGCCCCTGTGTGCAGATGGCTGCCCTGGGGCGCTGCCTCGTTCTGCCTGGGGCAGCTGGGGTCTTTCAGGGCCGAGTTCACCTGCCGGAGCTGAATGTTTCTACACTTTAACAACTGAGCACCTCCAGGTGACAAAGTCACACACGCGCACCGGCGCGCGCAGACACACACCCATACCTCTGTCCTTGGGGAAATGCGTCTCTTGTCTCTCTAAAGTATGGAAGTTTTCCTTCCTAAAGACGGTGAGTTACATTGTTCGTTAACGCCCTGGTGGAAAGTGTACAGCCCGCTGATGCCAGGATGAGTTTCCTTTAGTTCAAAGTTATTAAAAATGTGATTCCAGAGCACAACACTGCTAATGATACTAAAACGACTTGGATTCTGTAACTTAAAGAAAGGCAAAAATGGCATCACTCCTCATAACAGTAACATCATCTGGTGCATATGTTTTAAAATCATAAACTTAGTCCTTTCTGGAAAATTTTTACAATTTAACATTTTGAATGTGGAGATGCTTTAAACGTAAGTAATTTGTTGGGTAATTGCAGCCAAAGAGAGTCAGACCAAGGACGTTGAAACAAATCACCGCTTGGTTTCAACTCTGCGCGATATTCTCCGTGAATTGTCCAGGACGGCGCTGGATATTTAAATTCTGTTTTGAGAGATTTCAAGCTGGCGGTCATTAAGACGAAGGGCAGCTGTAGGACATGGCAGTAGTTCGCTCATCAGTATGCATTTACAGCTCAACCACAGGGAGGATACATGGCGGCTGCACAGCAGAAATGTGAAGGAAAGCTTTGAGTTCATCAAGCAATTTTCTCTAATCGTTGGTTTCTATTCATGAATTTATCATGAATCTTGCTGACCTGAATGCACAAGAGCTTTCCCAACTGCTTACAAAGAAAGTATCAGAGGATTCAGATTTTCCTTTGAGACTTTTTAAAGTTTTTTTTTTTAACCAACATCCTTTTTTCTGTTTCTCTCCGCCTTGCACTTTCCTTTTCTCTGATGTAAGTGCTGAAATGTTTTGAGTCTGAATCTGCTGAGACTTGCAGTCTAGTGAAAATGCTGCCATTAAATCCAAATCGCAGCACAGTTCCCGCTTCTTAAGGAATACGGTCATTGGGAGCTGCAGAGAGGCGCTCAATGATTCAGTCGATTTGAGTTCAGCTCATTTGCTAAAGACTTAACCCCGGACAGGGAGCTGCAGATACGACCCTCTGGAACCTGCTTTATTGTTTAGAGTGTGAGAAATTCCTCCTTCCAAATAACATCTGACCCTCTGATATGATGGTTTTTGCGTCAGTTCTCCAGTCTTTGGCTGTTTCTGTTCAGACCTGCCGTTAATGTTCATCCAGGCTAACCGGGATTTAGCGATGACCTTTCACCTCTGGCGTAGAAATCCATCCTGAGATCAGATCGTAGCGATGGCTCTACATGCAAATAAATACGAAGCCACCGAGGAATAAGCTGAACATTGACAGATCTGTGGAAAGGTCAGTAACGTCAGACATTTTTAATTTAACAGCAACTCTGTAAGGAATCATCAGAGTTTAATTTTTATGTTATTATTTCAGCTACAAACTATCAGAGGTCAAAGAGCAACAGTCAGAGGCTTCTTAAGATCAAAGAGGCATCAATCTGATATTAATATCTGCATTGATCTGATAGGTGTCAGAGATAACATACCTGAACCATGAGGGCAGATCTATTATTATAATTCTATGTTTTGTACTCTGAGCAACATCATGCTTTATTGTTAATTTTACATCATATCAATAATTCCTAGTTGCGTTTTCTGAAGAAGTTTCGCTGCAGTTTATTTTTACGTTTGACAAGACAGTCAACCTGTTTTCATCAGTTTATTATTTATTTTGCATCGGCTCTTCTAATCCTAAATGAAATGAGTTTTTTGGTGTTTGATGAAGCTTGTGAAGCTGTCGGTGTGTTTCGTTGTGCTCTACCAGTGCAGAATCATCAAATACATTTTTAATTCAGAACATGTTTAAAAAAAGAAACGCGTTACCTCAGTTTTAAGTCAGTCCTGGTTGGTAAAGCTGACACCAATCAGATATCGGTATTGGAAGCATCTAGCCATACCTGGACCTGATGAGGTCTCAGCGGACGTTTCCCATTCAGACGGTGATCTGCATGCTGTGGTTGGAACGAGGCGATTCGTTGTGTTTCCTGTTCACCTGGCCTCCAGCAGCCAGCAGGTGTTACTGCTGCTCACCAGACATCTTCCTCTGGAACCCTGACAGACGGTTCTGTGTGAAGATCTCAGTAAATCTGTCTATGTCGGACCGACCGATAAACAACCACGTCACACTCGGTCTCTCCTCTTCCTACTCCCGCTCTGAAGCTCAGTTTGACCTTCACTTGTCTTCATGTCACGCTGCCATTTGATTGGCTCATTTATGATTTATACTAACACAACTGGCCAGGTGTACCTAATAAAGAGGCCGGTGAGAGCGCTTCATTGTCAACATATTAAAATGTTAGTATGTAATAAACCTAGGTCTGTATGTCATGAACTTTAAGTTTTGCCGCTGATATAAAAGCTTCTACTTTTGGCTCATTTCATTTTGTTTGCCTGTTTTAGGGAAGCAGAAAACATTAATATCAATTTTTCAGCAGTCAGACTGTTTTCTATCAACTGTTTTATCTGGTTTATCCTTAAGTTTCCTTTAGATTGTTTAGATCTTGGTCTCTGTTGCATGAGCGTGTTACGCGACCATTCAACCCGTCCTTGACGATCGGTGACCACAGAGCAGGACTGAATGAAGCTCTGAGCTGAAAATGATTCTTTCTTTTCTGTTTGAGTTTCTCAGAGAACCATTTTATGTTGAACTGGAAGCGTTTTGCTGAAGCGAGTTTGTGTCTGACTGAATCTCGGGGTGTGTATGTACTTTGAGTGTTTGTGACATCAGCAGCTCCTCTGCAGGCTCTGAGCGCCAGGTCAGCCTCTCCTGAAGCGAGCGAGCGAGCGAGCGCCTCAGTGATTCTGCCGCCCTCAGCTCTGCTGCAGGAAGAGGTCAGCCAAACAGTGGCGCCCCGACCGGAGACGGGACAACATTCCTGGTCCCTCTGTCGGGACTTCTCCCTGTGCTGACAGCTCTGCCAGGTACGCAGCAGCAGAGGTCAGAAAGGGAGCGGCGCTCCGCATGAGCTTTTTATCACTCTTCCATGAACACACCGCGTGCTTTTTTATTCTCTTTAGGCACTCAGGCTTTTTATGACTCATGAAATAACATTTGCAGTTTTGTGTGTTTCGCTAAAATGAACCTCTAAACAGATATATACTTTTACAGCTTTGCACCTTCAGTGATGAAAAATCTCATAACGCAGCTTTAAATCAGAGGCCGTCTAATTGAACGTTTACTTGGCTTTCTTTCATCCTTCAAAGAATAAGACCATAAAAAGTTTTACAAAGAAATTTGAGAAAAACAATTTGCGACTTCATACACGATTAAAACACATAGGAACCAATAGCTTAATGACAATAAGGCTGCATCAGTCCCACCAGCCGGGTCCAGTCCAACTCCAGTCCGTCTGCCTATAAAATCCGCTTCGTTTGGGGAGATGTGAATGAAAAATCAAACTCTAGTCCGTCTACAAACCTCATTCTGGGTTCAGTTGAAGGAAACTCTGCTTCAGTTTAAATGCATATGTGAACGCCAAGTGGACCGGAGACCGCTCCAAAAGCAAGAAGTGGACTACAGCGCAGGGCATTCTGGGTAAATACAACCAAAACAAAAGTGATAGCCTAGCGTTAGCAGGGGAAATGGCTCCTGGTCTTTAGCCAAAGACTGAAGAGAAATCCTCCAACCGCTAACATCTGACGCCTCGCCATCTTTGTTTACATTCTGTGTAGGAGGAAGTTGCTCTCAGTGTCTTCAGAGGTTTTTGTGTCGTTTCCTTCAGTGGTTCTTGGTGCAGCGCCCCCACAGGCCAGGAGGGGAACAGGCTGGTTTGACTCAGAGCCACAGCAGCTGGAGATGGAAATGGAAGTGTTGCGGTTTTGGTTCCTATAGAACCGAGTCCATCACACTGGTGTGGAAAACACCCTGAGTGGTTCTGGCTTTTTCACAGAGCTATCTGAAGGTGCTACATGTCAGCAAACCTGGGTTTGTCCATGTTTCTGTACCTGAGATGCAAAGGCTTTCAGCCTGCTGCGTTAATTACAAAGATCAGAACAGTTTGTGTTACAAAGATGCTGTATGCTGAAAGCAATTCATTTAGAAGTGAATACAGATACATCAAATGGACCGTCTATAGTATTATTAGTAGTACTAGTAATGGTAGTAGTAGGAGTACAGCCCCATTTCTGTCTTACAACCTGTTTTTTGTCTGTAATATCCAGTTGTTCAGAGGATCTTTATTTTTGTTCAGAATTAACAGAAATAAATCCTGAAAGGCTCCACAGTTTATTGACGATCGATGGCATCACTCTGAATAAATCCCGTCTGTAATGAATTCATATAATATGAGACTCACCTATAAAAATACGTGAAGCAGTGAAATGAGCTCCGTTTTGATCATATTCCAAGTTACAGAGCTGCACCTTCACTCATGAGCACAACCAGATCAAATGACAACAGGCAAAGTTTTCTGTTTAATTTTTCCTACATCTTTTTGTTGAAGTTGAAATAAATCTGTTTGTACAGCAGGAAGGTAAAAGTGCCTAAAAATGCCCCACAGCTTCTGTTGCCCCCTCACACTGTGACTTCCACCCCCATGCGGTGTGCAGATGCCATCAGACACATCATCCAGCTTCAAACCGAGCAGGCACGTCTTTTATGTAAAAAGTGCATCTGGGTGTTCAGGTGGCTGGTTGTTATTTTTCATCCTGTCCTCCATGGTATCCGGCTGACGCAGCAGGCGGCGCTCCAGAAGGGCGGCGCTCCAGCGGGGTCGGGAAGGGGGCGGCCTCTGGGCTGATCCCAGACCTGCGCTGTCTCCTGGCAGGACGCCTCACTGTCCCAACATCCAATGGCCCCCGACACATTTCCAATAAGTTCGTCACCTTTTTTCTGTTCTCCTGAATATACATCAGAGCAGCCGGTGTCTCGGGAGAGGCGTCGATCACTCGTCTCCCTTCAGCTCTCTGATTCTGTCTTTAAGCCTCAGGGTAGCTACTTCTTCCTGACAGATGGAAGGAGAGCTGATCTATAAACCCTCGGCTTCTGTATACCACACAGAAAATATGGTTCAAAAGCTGGAAGCCTCAAAGCAAACTGATGATCATGGTGTCTGGAGTTTCCTGAGTGAAGAAACAGTGAAGACAGCATTTTCTCCTCTAATAAAGGGGAAAGTTGAATCTTTTGTTGGAGTTTGTTTTTTATTTAATAGTTTTTTCATGCCTGGAGTCATAACAGAGGCCTCCATCATCGCCTCCATCACAACTCGCATGGCGCCGACCTCAGGATATTTCCCCACACTGGGTGGGTCCGTGTGAAGATGGCCGCCGTTGCCTGGTTGACCTGGAGCCGAAGCTGTCTGGTGGGAAGTTCAGAGGCACGTCTGAGGATATACTCTAAGGAAACTTATTACGCTCTGTGTTCATGTAGTACTCCAAAGAAACCAGCCGAGATATCAGGATGAGCATTCTGGACCTCCATAAGTCTAGTTGACCTCTGGGTTCTCCTGGAGACTCACCTGTCCAGACATAAGTAAGTTCAGTCATAAACAGCCATACCAGTAGTCCTAAGAATCAGAAAACAGTTAAAAAAAATTCAGTGAGAACAAGTTGGATTAACACAAGTCATCATTTCACTGAGTTTAGCTTTTGAATAAGTTGAGCTGCAGTGATTCTCCTGCTCACAGCTGTGATGACTGAAGTTAACCAGTCCCACCAGCTGCATCGTCCTCATCCTGCCGTCTGCGACCTGAAGCAACAAAATGATCCTGTTTACACAACCAGTCTCAGAGCTATGAGGGGTAGCTGCAGTCATTACAGCTGCTGTCGGACGGCCCGCTGTGCGTAGGCAGCATCATAACCTGTACTTATCCCAGAGCGGCCCGAGCAGCTGGGTTTGAAGTCTCAATTGAGCAGGGAGAGGAGCGTTCCCCCGCTGACACGGCACTAGTGCTGCACTTTGCCAGCAGTTCATGTAATAAAGCGTCTTCTGAGGACCACCAGGGGGCGGCGAGGCGTTCAGGTTCACCGCGCGCTCTGGAAGATTTCCTCCTGTGTCAGCTGCTTCGCCCCAAAACTCCAGCAGTTTGTGTAAATTAAACACCCACAAGTCTTCAGTCAGTTCTTATTAAACCCTGAAGGAGCAATAATTTATTTATGACCTTTACTGAACAAAGGATCTTCAGCACATGAGGGTGAAGGTCCTCCACCTGCATGCTAACAGGCTAGCAGGGACCCCAGGAAAGATTTAAAGGCTGACTTTTATGTGTCAGATCTGTTTGATTAAAGGGAAACTTAATATTAAATAGAATTGTCCTTTTAATAATCATATGTGTTGTTCCAAGTTAAAGGAGTCTGACTGACTTGGCCTAGTATGGAAACATGCTCCGTCTTTCTCCAAAACGCCAGCAGGCGGGAATGCTGCAGCGTGTTTCTGCAGGCACAGCGACACGGAGACGTTAGGCGCTAGACGACGAGTCGATGATGCTTCTCATCCAACAGGGAGGGGAGGATTTTATGATTACAGTCAGGAATAACAGAGTTATAGTCCCAAACTCATTTATTTTCTAAAAACATGATGTTGCTCTCTGGAACGTCCAGGCTGCTCCGAGGAACCTGGCTGCACAAGGAGGCGACTTATCATGTGGTGCTTTCTGGAACTTTTCCAGAAAGCACCGGCTGCATGTTTTGTTCGATAAATTTGAGTAAAAAATATGTTTTATTGGTCCACATGCTCAGATTAGTTTTTCTTCCTGCTGTTTTAAAGTAACAGACGTTTCTGCACCAGAACACACAGAACTCACCTACTGCAGTTTTAAACGGATTGGCTGAATTTTAGCAACAATTAAAAGCCAATAAGTTGCTTAAACTCTTACGAAACATTTTTTTTTTGGCTTTGCTGCTTCTTGTGAAGAACATGAGAACTCCAAACCTAAACACACATTTCTAAAGTTTTAGATAGAACTCTAAAAATGAGGGAAGAAAATTTATTGCAATGTTACATTATTGTATGGAAAAAGATGCCTTAAGTAAAAGTCTTTATTCCTCAGAAAGCATTAAGTTCTGACTGTTGGTTTTCCAGTGAAGGGGCCCTCGCAGCCAACAGGCCCATTAGCGCCACTACCAGAACGGCTCTTCGTGTTTTAGCTGCAGATAATGAAGAAAGTGCTGCTAATGGAGATCCTTAAGATCCAAATTATTGCTTGAAAACAGAGCAGCAGCCAGAGAATAAAAGCTTTTAAAAACCCAGAAATGTCAGCTTTCTGAGTAGTTATCCCTAATCCACTGGTATTGACCTAAAATTCTGTCAAACCCCTGCGGAGATTTTCACCATCATTTCACAATTTTGGGTGGCACAAATCATCATAATTGGCCCTTTAAGTGCTGAGGTTTTATTTGATAAAGGTGAAGAAAATGAGTCTATCCTCCACCCTTCCACTGATTCTCCTTCACTGAAACCCCAGACAGCAAAGAGAAACCCTGACTCTGAGTCCGGCTAATGATTCATTCGCCTCTGCGGCGCTAATAAAGCCAGACCAGAAAGAGCTTTCAAGCCACAGGGGGCAGCCGGCCTAATGGAAATTACACCTTGATCACATTCACCACAGCAAAACAGTGGGCCTTATTAAGATGATCAACAAATCGCAGCATTTTTCATCCGTAAACGAGGTCAGGCAATCAGCACTTGATGCGCTCCTCCGTCTTCTCACAACAGGAAGCTGCGGAGAATCAAGTGAGTATTTATAACTTTCCTTCTGCATAAACTGATGAGAATAAACTCTGGATTCTGTCAGGACTTCCAGCAGAATCATTGCAGAGGTGCAAACAGGGAAGATGACGCTGCCAACTGTTCGGCAAAATGGATGGAAATTAGATATGGAAAGTTCAGAAGACGACGATGTCAGACTGAAACGATTTCTGCTGATGAATACGTGGAAAACGTGTTCAGATAAAGCAAGAAAAGATTTTAAATAAAAAAGACAAATCGCAAGAGTTTGCTGGTCAATCACCAGCTGTATTTCTGTTGACCATGAAACGATGCCAACTGGAATTACGAAAATAAAATTGCTTAATGGGAACGTCCCCAGAACCAAGCGAGGATAGGCAGCTTTTGGCTTCTACGCACCACAAACTTCCAGAAAACTCAAGCAGCTGAAACACTGAGAGCCTTTAAATCTGGACTAAAACCCACCTGGTTAGAGTTTTATTTGAAACGTAATCAATTACGAATTTAATGATGGCTTTGACTTGATGTGATGCTTTGACTGTTGATTCCATGTTGCACGGCTCTGTGTTCCTGATGTAAAGCTCTTTGAAATGCTCTGCTGCTGAAATGAGCTGCACAGATACATTTGATTTGATTTGATTTGAACACGGCAATTTGGAAAAACCTGCTGGTGGTGCATTAAAGCGGCGTCCTGCTGTCATTAACTGGTTAACAACCTGTTACCAGTAAGACAGGACTACTGGACTGCAGCGACCCCACATCATAATGCTGCCTCCGCAGGCCAACAGTGCATCGTATCATCTGCTCCTCTTGTCCTGACGCGCCCATCTCTCTGGAAGAGGCCAAGTTAATCCGACCACATGACCACGTTGCTCCAGAGTCCATGATTGATTATTGATATATATTAATTGCCCAACAAGAGGCTGGTACCTGTTTGTTTACCTAAGTCCAGGTGACTTTTTATTTTAGCCAGAAAGTGTAGCTTAAAGACTTACTGAGTAACTTATTGACTGTTTTAAAACCGAGCCTCAGTGATTGGTTAATATTAGTGGTGGGACATAATTAAAATGTTTAATTATGTTCATTTCAGTTTAATTTTATTTGAAAACCAAATGCTGAAAAAATAAAGAGCATTTTCAATTCAAAAACCTTTTTCTGTTTTAATATTGAATAAATAGACATTCAACAACAAATATTAGTTTTTAATCTGTTATTCTACTATTAAATAGGTGTAAATTTCCACTCCAGTGTTTCAGGAGCTCCTGATCAGTCATGGAGCGACTTTAGAAACTGAGGACGCTGATATTAGCATTAGCTGCTACATGTTTAGCATTGAGATGCTACTAAAGGCTAGCCTCACTGGCAGGCTAACTGCTTTTAGCACAAGTTGAACATAACAAAAGTCTTTTCCAGCGTCCAATCAGATCAGTTGGTTTCGCTGTTGTTTGTGGCTGTGCGTCACATTTAAGGTCGTACCAGAAACACGTCAGTAAGGTTCCGCTCTGAGCTTTTGCACGTAAAAAAAAAAAAAAAAGTGATTAAAAGACATTAAAGTTTATCCAGACAATTAATCAGAATTAATGAACTAAGTTCTCAGCTCTGGAAGAAAACAGAAAATATTCCTAAAGGCCCAATTTTCTCTGTGATAAATTAAATAATTGCTCTTTTCTGTAATGTTTCATTGTAGAAGTTTGATTTAAAGTATCATATATTAATATTAATGGAGAATTTAGTCAGAAACATAAAGGTCAGCTGTTACACTGAGGGAAGCGTTGGCTTTCTTTGTGATCATTTTTCTCCCAAATTACTGATTCTCACATTGAGCCGCTCTACCAGACGTCATGCATCAAACTACAAATGTTAACCTTAACAAGCTGTCTGCATAAAGTCTGCACGGCTGCCGGGTTCTTCCATCAAACGGACACAGAGGGAAACATTCACAAGCTTTCCGCTTGGCTCTCCCATCCACAGATCATCTGCCCTGTTGTCCCCCGCGGCCCTCTGCTCAGCTCCTTTATGAAGTCTGGAAATATGTGCTAACTCGGCTTTCCCACCAAACTCCTCCTGAAGGAGCCTGGGGGGTGAGCGGCGGGGCCCGCAGCAGCATAACCAGGTCAGCTGTGTCCTTATGAGGAAGTTCAGGAACTGAAGGATCATTACGCAGACGATGCCGTCTGACTGGAAGATGCTGCTTTGAAAAACCTCTTAGCTTCATTTGTAAAGAGAAACGAGGAGCAGAGAAGTTTTTTTATGAAGCAAAGTGAAGTAAAATCTTCCTCTGTGCTTCCAGCAGACTCCATGGGACTTCTTCTTCTTCCTCTTGATTAAGTGGAATATTATCATTGGACTTTCCATCCATCCTCCCTGTAATCGTCATAGTAACCTCCCTTCATTCCCACCTCGTCCTGCAACGTTTCCAACGTCACGATTCAAATACGCTGCATAGTGACATAGTGACCTGCCTGCAGAGGAAAGTGAAGCAGCAGCTCACACCGCTCTGTGTCAGGCCGTCGCTGCTGATGGACAGAAAGTGACGGCTTGAAGGTCTGAGGTTCTGTTGATTCATTCAGAGATTCAGATTTTATCTGTAAAATTACTCGTCTTTTTAAATTCTGTTTATTGTTGGCAGGGAAACGGGAAGCCATTACGTTTTTTAAGTGTTAGAATTTCAGATAAATAATCCAAACTTTAATAATGTTCTCCACCAACCCGCCTGAGACAAACCTCTAATATCTCTTTACTTTTTTATTTTCAGGCTCTGAATCTTAAAGCTCTGCTTTTACGATGAGTCATTTTAGCTCCTCCTGATGAAATTCATCCAGACATAAAACCTACTGGAGCCTTAAAGAAGAGACAACACGGCTTGTTTTACACCAGCAAATAGTTTCACTGCGAAGCTTTTCTTCAGTAGAAAACCTCAGACTTATGGAACAAAGAGAAATAATCTTCTGAACTTTGAGGAATTAATAAAAGGCAGAACTGATTTCAAACTGAAGACGTGAGTTCGCTCTAAATGACACTGAAATGATTTGTCTCTTTTCCTCCCTCAGTTACAATAATCTATTATAATTATAACATTGTTATCTGGGCTTTTCCTAATTGTTTAAGGAAATAGTAATATTCTGAAGACAATATTAATAAATAAATCTGACTGTTTTAGCAAATAGAAATAACTGTAGTGTTTTTAACTGACCTGCAGTAACAGACATTTGTGGATGTAGACGTATGTAAACTTCTGGTTTCAGCTGCAGACATCAGACTAAATTAAAGCCTCTGAAGGTTTATTCTCTTTTATTCTTGAAGTTTAATTATGATCCATTTGTCCAGTCACATCATAAGAATGAAAAACTTTGCAACTCTCTTTAGCGTCTCAGATAATCATGGCGTCGTTTATTGTTCTTGATTATTTGGGCTCATTATGTATGCATATGATCTAAAACCAGCTCACTGCAGCGATTAGATTACAAACGTTGCTTCTAATCCAGGAAGTAAATCAACCTGCGGCTCAGCAGGTGAAGCTGCTCTCAGCGGAGCGTCGCCATGTCAATAACGATAAGGAGAAATTAGAAACATTTATTCAACAAAGTGTTGACACGAGTGCTTAATCAACAAGTCTGCTGGAATCAGTGAAGAGTTTCCACACAACAGCCAGAGACTCCTGATGGAAACGCAGCAGGATTCCTGCAGATTCACCTGGACAGAAAAATGAACCTGGAACTTTCTGGTTCCAGGTTCATTTCCCTTCCTTCTGCTCAGACTTTAAAGCTCATAAACTTATAACTGATTGCATTGAAATTAAAATACAAAACTTCCAGCTTTATCAGTAATTCAATAAATCTTAATTTTCTTATCCAATCAGAACATTTAGTGACATAAAACACATTGAATCAGGACGAACTGAGGTGGAGCGATTGAACTCCAGATATACATGAATGATTGGCTACAAAACAGATCTATAAGGTTATTTACAGCTGAAATTCTAATAAATTACTTTATTTCCATTGAAATTAAAGTTATAACATGTCTGGACAACTTTGTACTCATTATTCATTGACACTTTATAGACAAATACCTTTCAGTTTTTGTATTTTGTATGTTATATTTAGCTTTTCATGTTTACAGAAGAACAATTCATCAATATCTACAAATCTAGTTTCATTTCCAAATTTTCTTTCACAGTAACCAGACAGTTGAGATTGAGGCTCCGACTCGAGTCAGACTGTTACAAGTAACAACAATAAGACTTAAGACCCGACTTAGACTTGCGCCTTAAAGATGTAGAACTTGACTTGGACTCTTTGGAGTCTGTAACGTTTAATATCTGATGTAAGAACGGATGAAAGGAAGCCGCTGTCTGAGCTCCAGCTGCACATTTTACTGTGAAAGGGTCAAAACCAGTGATGATTTTATTTCTTTCATTATATCAGAAATCACCTGAAACAGAGACAAAAACCAGAAAACATTCCAGTCACAGTTAATATGATAATAAAACACGTTTTCTGAGGAAAGGCAGTTTCAGCCCTGAGTGAAGCTGACCTTGAAGGGTTCGGTCAGCGCCTGATTTAATAAATCATATTCCCTCAGAGCCTCCTGCAGACCAACATGATGCAACCGGCACGTGTTCTTGATACATGCAACACATGCTAACTGGGTTGTTTAGGGCTGAACAGATGGAAATGTTCTAAACTCCCACTGCGTGCTTTCACCAATAATCCCACAGATTCCAAAGCAACTCGCACAAGTTTCATCCAAAGCTGACAAACTCTGGTTTATTTAGTCAAAGTGTCACAGAACCAGCTGATGCATTTGTCAGGCAAAGCTTAAATAATGTTTGGAAAGGCTCACTCGTTCAGAACCTGCAACACTTCGTGTCAGCAGATGAAATAAGGCTACTTCTGATGTGAGCAGCTCAGGTTGCTGCCTGTTAGACACGCAGGCGTTCCTCAGGTTAATAATAGATGCAGCGCGTACATTCAGAGCTTTTCATGCCTTCTTCTCATTCTCTGGGTTTGTGTATGAAATGGCTCATGTATTCTTCAGCTTTTATTTGACAAAAACATGTAAGCAGGTTCTTTTAGCAGATCTAAAAAAGTCAACAAATGATGTTATTGATGTTATTTCTTCATATGAATAAATGAAGATCAGAACCCATGTGTTTATTTAATGATAAAATATAAGAATGAAAGTCTCTGACTTAACCAACGTTCTGCAGACACTTTTTTCTGGTTTATTATGTTAAACATGTTAAATACAGTCATCTGTTCTGAACATATCCATCTGCAGGTAAATGAAAACAGCTCTAAGACACTTTCCAGATCAAATAAAGTGAAGAGCCGGCACCGACTTTCTATCTGAAGCAACTTTTTGAAGATATAAAGCTGTCAAAACTGGCAGATCCTCCTCAGCCTACAAATGAATCTGATTATTTACCACAGCTGTCGGCTTTGGTGAAAGGCATGTCTGGTTTAAATGTCAGACTCATCTACAGAATGTGTGCATCAGTAATATCAGGCCTACCAGCAGCTATAACCCCGCTCTGCTTCTACATTACCCGATGAAATGACAGCAGAGCTTCGCTGTCTGCAGGAGAAAAGACGCATTTTCATATCCAGAATCAAATCCTGGAGCTGAAGGTCTGAGCATGAACTTCTACCTGCAGCCAGACTTCAGTCAGAGTGACAAACGGTAATTAATCTGGAGTTTGTTTAGGTCTAGTTTTCCGTATTTCCTCCTGAGTTTGATGCTTAAGATGTTGCAAAGCTGCAACATTTGTTCCATTTCCAGCTGCTGTGGTTCTGTTTCTCTCTGCTCTGAGTCAAACCAACCAAAACCTTTAAAACCTGTTCCCCTCCTCACCTGTGGGGGCGCTGCAACAAGAACCACTGAAGGAAATGACAGAAAAACCTCAGGAGACTCTGAGCTTCCTTCTCCACCAAATGGAAACAAACCGAGGCGTCAGACTTGATGTTTGGAGGATTCCTCAGTCCTGCAGGTTTTAGTCTCTGTTCCAACAATCATCTCCAAACTTTGTGGCGTGTAGAGATGAGATAAACATACTTTCTATTTTAAATATTCTTTTTAATGAGCTCATGTAATATTCTAATTTATGAGTAATTAAAATTTTATGTTGGATCTAATCAACAACATTTCAGGAAATTAATGGTTGAAATATTTTCCCTCTTTGTGATTAATCTACATGAGCTTCACTTTCTGAAATGAGGGACAAAATGTTGAAATATTTTCTACTCTAATAGTTTCAGCCGTTTTTTGTTACAGGTGATGTGCAAAGAACTAAGGAAGGAAATTTACCTGCCTTACTAACTCCTGCATATTACTGATATTTACCTCTTTCAATCACATAAAGGGTTGGAATTTTTTTCAGCCTTTTTCAATCTTTTTTTTTTTACAATTTTGTTCATTTATTTAGTTTTTTTTTAAGCTTGTGCCGAGTTTCCTGCAGCTTCCCCTGATGCTTTGCAACATGGCAACAAATAAAAATGGTAATAAAAGTTGTTACTTCTGATGATGTGACTGAATCCTGAGACAAACAGCAACAAAGCAAACAGCATAAGAAACATTAAATAAATGCAGATCATGAAGCAAACGCAGAGTAAACTCAGCAAGACAGAAACATCAGGTAGAGCTTCAGAAAGCAGAAGTAGGTCATCCAAAACCACAAAGTAGCAGAGAAATAATATCTGCTTTATCACTGAGACTTCCATAAAGGAACTTCAGAACAGTGTGAAGGTCAGAAAACATCCAGATGTCCTCAGTTATCCTGCAACCAGCCGCCTGGAGCTGCTGGGGTTTGGGCTGCTGCTCCGGTGAAAAGCTTCCACTGGTGAGTGAACACAGGCTGAACTAAGCTGAATGCATAAACATGTCAACAGCTTCAGAAGCTTATCCATCTCCGGGTCTTCAGCTCCTGGATCATTAGTCTGAGTCTGAACAAAAACTCTGCAGTCCTGCTTCAGGCCGGCAGGCAGACGCCCGTCCTGCGGGAATCTTCCTTCGTGTCGGATAACGAGTGAAGTCGGAGCGAGAAAAACTTTCTAATTGATAATTGATTGTGTGCTCATTAACAAAGGTAAGGCCTCCAGCATGCAGCTCTCTGACACCATTATTGAGCTCATTCATTCGCTCCACGCTGACAACTCATTTAATCGGGCCGATCGGATCCAAACAGCCTGTTGATCTCTTCATGTCTACCTGCGAGCTGCTGGTGTCGCGCTGCAGCTCCGACGCCTCCAGACTGCCGCCAGCCGCTGATGAAAGCTCTCCAGGTTCCTTCCTGGTGTCTGCTTGTCGAACAGCGATCCAACACGCACCCATCTGTTTGTGTCGGCGTTAATCATATCGGTTCTCTTGCGTTATTGTTCCAGATGGCGCCGATAATTGCATTGTTTCATCTGCAGATGTTTTATGGTGCAGTTCTGCTGCACAGCCAGCTGTGGTTGGAACAATTAATGTGAGAATAACCATTTTCCCGCTCAGGTTCCGACTCACTAATGGTGCGGCCGTCGCCATCGGAACCACCGGAGACGTTTTAACAGACAAATGGAGTCCAAGGGCGGGAGGAGTTATTGTCTGCTCCACCTGCGTCCGCAGACAAAACACGATCTTTTAAAAATTCTCAGCAATATTAGACACCAACATATTCACATGTTTATTCACATTCTTACCATTCGAATGCAGCTGGGCATCAGATGAACCTCTTTGAGTTTTTCCATTACTTTGCATTACGATCCTGCATGATCCAGATGTTGGGTCTTTATCTGCAGAAGCTGAAGAGATGCTTAGAAAGTAAATCAGCCATTTGAATCAGCTGTGTTGGACGGGGACGCTTTGGGACGAGCAGCCGGACCGGACTGGTCAGCACTGTCCAGGACGACCACAGAACGTCATTAACTTTGGTTTTAGTCCTAAATCTGTGGAGGAAGTGCATCGAAATGCCAAGTGGAGAGTCACTTATTGCAGGAAAATGTATTAAAATGTTGAAGTTGAGGATCAAACAGGCAGTAGAAGGTCAACAGCAGCAAGGATGCAGATGACAGACAGCAGACAGAAACAACCAGCTGGCTTTCAGCTGCTGGGGAGGAGAGAGCAGGCCACAACCACAGGGGGATTTAACTAGACCAAAAACTAAAGTAGAGCCCCGATCCAACACACAACAAACCAAACGCCTGAAAGAACCAAGAATAAGAATCCAGAGGAATGATTCTGAGTGAGAAGAAACTGGACGTATTTGTGCTGTTTCATCTGAGCTTCACACAGTTTTTATTTCTGAAAATTCTTTGTATTAGAATTGAATTCAGATTCAGTCAGTCACACATTTACATGTAATCATCTGGTCATGTACAGTCAAATTCAGGCAAGTTTATTATTCCAACTGGAAAAAACTGTTTTCATTCCACCCACTGACTTACTTTGCAGCAATCCCTCCTCCTTAACAAGCAAGTGGCGACAGTGGACAGCTGATTGCATGAGCAATCCCTCACTCTGAGCAGGCATGGGGTCACAGTGGAAAGGAAAAGTACCTCTAGGAAATTGGAGAGAAGATATTTAGATTTTCTATATTCCACACCAACAACACGACTACAGTGGTGTCTGGTGCTGGCTGGTTTCCCCACAGTGTGAAATATTAAATGACTTGGCCCCAAACAGCTCCAAACTTACATTATGCAGCCGCTTCTCATTATTTTGGAGGCATAAAGCAAAGCAGCGACGGCAGCTGGAACAAGGCTGCAGAGTCTCAGTTCCAGGGATTAAGTTCAGGCTTCCTGAAGGTTTGCTTCCTGCTCGGCTTGTTCTCCAACACATGAAGTGGCTGCAAACATCCAGGACATTCAAAGTGAAGGAGTTTCCCTCTGGTGGCAGCTGACCCGTAAACTTTAAGAGTCACATAACCTAGAGGGTCAGAAGTGAAGTGCAGTTTCTGCTCAGACGAAGCTGAGGAGCCCATTTCCCCTAATCGGCTGTGTGAGCAAAGCGCCGCTGATTCAACCTGAATTTGACGAATGTTGCTGACTGAAGCAGGACGCTGCAGCTGCGGCAGAGCAATTTAGAAAGCGCCTTATTTTCCTTCACTATTGTGTGCTGGCAGGGACGTCATGGCGACCGCCGTCGCTTTATCTGAGCATCAGCTGTCCCATCGCCAGCAGACCCCCATTCCACTCAGCCGAGGCAAAGGTCACAGCACGACTCCAGCTCACACCCATCAGCAGCAGGCGGGAAGAGCTGAGTATCACTTCTCATTTTAGGACCGAAGTACGATTGTTTTGTTCGTCCTAAATGTCGTGATGGAGCTGAATCCTTTCACTGGTTCTACTGGAGGTTTAAATTCAGCACTTTTTCCTCATTATCTAACAACAACTGAGCTTCAGCTGTTATTGTAGGAGCACAAAGCAGCAGCACAACGCTAATCTTACAGCCAAAAGGCGTGGCAGGACATCTCCTGTTAGGAATCTAATTTCCTTTGTGCTCAACGAATCAACCGGTGAATCGGTTTAATTAAATCATGTATAATTCAGGACCTCGCAGCTGCGGTTGGCTCCGGTGCAAACGGCCACCCAGCAGAGAGCGGCTTGTCGTTACTAATGAAGTTTGAGATGTTTGCAGAATGAGTGAAGGTCTGATCTGCCCATTCAGAGGCAGAGATTTAACTAAACACACAAAAACCACCGGCAGCGGCAGAAACCAGCTTCTGCTCTGCAGCAGGAGACAAAAACACGGTGATTAATGGCTGGAGAGGCAAACATGAGAGCAGTGACACATGAGGCGATCAGAGGAGCGACGGCACAATGAAGTGGTGCAATGAGGAGCTGAATATGTGCAATGGGTCAGAGCACACCAAATGGAAAATAACTAATCACTGGCATCATGAGAGCTCTGCAGAAAGGCTGTTTTGTCTCCATTTTGGGGAAAGTAGGCAATTTAGGCGGTGATTTAAAGCCGAGCAGGACAGGAGAGAGCGAGGAGCGGTGCAGCTTCACCCTGATGGAGACCACTGAAGACCGCACAAAACACAAAGCATATTTCAGCTTCTGCCTCATTTTTCAAGCTTAAAACTATTTTTTCTCTCTGTAACTTGGTTTCGTTTTTACTGAATCAGCGCTTTGGTTTCAACAGCTCAATGACCTGCTGTATTTGCCTTTTCCCACCAATCAGATGTTGGAGGGAAACATGCTTACGGAACCGCTTTTAAATCACTTTATTGTGCACTGCTTTGAGAAATGTCAATACTGCTGTTGTCAAAGTAATTTAGTTACATGCTTCTCTGGCCTGGGGACAAACTGGGAGCCGAAATGAAACGTTTGGATCTTTGATGGTTTCTGCTGCTTAGGTGATGAAACAGGAGCTCCGGGGATTGTGGGGAACCGGTCACAGTGTGGGAGGACGTCCACTGGGTTCCAGTCCAGAACGGTCTCAGACTCAGACATCACCTTACCGTGAGCCACAGGTTAATAAGTATTTATGAAACAATCAAAAAAACAAATCAGTCACATCATGCAGGACCCTGAACGTTAAGATCATGGTTTTAAAATAAATTCTAATAAACAAACAGGTAGCCGGTAATTAAAAGTAACCAGAAATGAACAAGTAACTAGTAATAATCAGGTAACGACCAGGTAACTAGTGATGAACAATGAACCTCAGGAACCACAAAACTACGAGGTCAGATAAGACGGAGCTAAAGGCTGATGAAAGGTCAAACTGTCTACAGTCATCCATTCATCCGCCCATTCATACGTTCATCCGTCCATTCATACATTCATCTGTCCATTCATACGTTCATCTGTCCATTCATACGTTCATCTGTCCATTCATACGTTCATCCGTCCATCCGTCTGTCCATCCATGAAGTGTGTGGGGAACCTTGAGTGCAGAAATGGCAGGAAGTTGGAGTTAACAACATTTCCCATGAATTATTTGGAGCTAAAAATACATATTTGATGAATTATTAGAAAGTTAGAATGAATCAATGTAATTCTGAATAATAAACCGTCCTGCTTGGTGCAGCAGTTAGCCGTTATGTTTTGGGAATGACATTCATAACCAGGGGCCATCCCACAATCAAATTAAACTGTCAAGCTGCCATGATGAACCACAGACACATTAAACTGATTGGTTAAATAAATCATCCTAAATGTGATTTGCTTTTGGGGAAATTTCGTGTTATTTCCCGTTTGGGCATTTTTTCTACATTTTATTGATTGTTGCTAAGCAGCTGGAGCTGTTTATATCGGGAAAAGTGTGAATAGAAAGCCTGAGTTGTTGACTGGATTGTTGGAGCGCAGGCAATCGGATTAGCACTGATAGCAGCTGAGGCCAAGAGTTTCAATGTCAGCATATAGATTTTTATTGAAATCTGTGAGAGTCTTCCCTGTGCCGGCTCAAGCTCAGACGGATTTTATTCTGAGGGATCCAGAACTGGACATAACACTGAACCACTGCTCTGATATTTATAATAAAACAGTTCATTGGGATTTTCTGGTACGTTTTTTTTTTGTTCTTTTCAACTATTTTTCCTGTGAAAATAATCTTCATTAATTCTATACCCTTATAGTCAGTGAAACATAATTGTGTTTCTGTTATCTGAAGCGTTTAGATAAAGTCGTATCTGTCGCTGTAGGTGGCTCATCTCCTGCTGGCGTCCACACTGGTCAGAGTACTTAGTTTAACCTCTTCACCTCTCCATGGTGACCTGCTGCAGTCTGATGGTTTTAACTCAGACGTGCTCTGCTGCATCAGGGTTTCGGATTCACACAGAACCGACTGGAACAATGTCACTGAAGACCTCAGGGATAAGAAGTTGGAAATAGTTTAATTTGCTGATTTTTTACACATTAAATAACAAAATTAACTTCATCACAGCTTCTGCGTTTTGGTTCAGCGCGCCTGGCAGTTAGCCTTGTAGCTCCTCCTTCACAATAAGTCGACCACCAACATCCATTTGTCCTGGGAAAGCCATGAGGAAAAACTCTCCCCTTTCAGCACGTGGAGCCAACAACAAACTACATTCTCTCAAATATCTGTGCAGTAATTCCAGAGTTTGTGTTTTTGGTCCTTTGCGCCTCCACATGTCCCTGAATGAACCAGACAAATGAATTAGATTTGGGTTAAATCAGACTGAACAGGACTGTGTGAATTCACCTTTATATACAAAACCTAAACAGACTTCAACAGACTTCTATGAAACTTTAAGAAATGTAGAAGAATTATTCCCGTCTTTTGATTGGTGTTTACTAGGACACGGTCATTAAAACATGAGGGCCCCTGGTAGCTTTAAGTAAACACTTAAAAAAATCATCAGCTGTCTGTGAAAAACTAAAATCCGCTCTTTCTGCTTCCAGAGGAATTAAGAGGGCAAATTTCAGACAGAGCCGTAATCAGATGCATTGATTAACTGATCATCATTAGTGTGAGCTTCAGGACTTTCTTCATTTTGCTGCTTTGCAGCATTGAGGTCATCATAATGCTAAGAACAAATGACAGCAGTGATGACCTTTGGATGACCTTTGCACAGAAGGGGCCAAAGTTGAGGAGTTTGTCTAATATTTATGGAGGAACCTGAACGCAACAGACACACCGGGCCGGCGGCTCATGATCGCGGTTCTGTCTGTGACCTCATGCTGAACCGCTGAACACGCTGTGGTCACTGAGCTCCAGGAACTACTCTGTACCAAAACACTCCTGAACCAAATGTCCAGCAGCTGAGGCTCGGTCTACACTGAGACAAGGAGCACAAACACAGCATCAGCACCACAAAATGGCTGAAAAAGAAAATGATGAAGGAGTTGTAGTGGCCCAGTCAAAGTCCAGACCTCAAGCTGACTGAGGTGCTGCGGTGGGACCTGTAGAGAGTTATACAGATATGAATGTCTGCCAACGTCAATGAACTGCAGCAAGGATGGAGGGAGGAAGGAGAAACGGTGCAGGAGACTGATGGGGTGTACTTACTTTTCCTCTCATCGCTCCTGGTTTAAGGCTGAGTTGGTTCAGAAGTCAATGTTGCAAATTAAAATATGTGATATTGATCATGTAATGTTGCTCTCAGCGTAGCCCATCTGAATTAGGAACGGGCCCTGAGTTCATTAAGAGCCATAAACTCCTGGTAAATATCGTCATTCAAAGCCTGATGTGAGGATGAAGAGTGACGACCTGCGACTGAAACTCGTCTCTCCGTTCCAAGGGAAGAAAGAAGAGGCTGAGGGACATTTGTACTTCAGTGGAAAACAACAACATGCTCACATAAAGCTTCAGAGCTCAAAGCATCAGTTGATGGTTAACTGCTTAGCCTCAAAGTGCAGGAAGTCCGTTCACTTTTCCAACGAATGCAAAGTTTTTAGGAAACTAGAAAATATGAACTCAACACCACTAGAAATAATTCAAACTCAAACATGCACAATGTCCCAAAGTTAAAAACTTGGACAAAGTTGTGGGCTGGTTATGGTTATTGATTGATTTATTAAAATAATTGTTACACATTTGGTTTGCTGCGACAGCCTGGCGACCTGTCCAGGGTGACCCCGCCTCTCAGAGGCACCAGCCGCCCTCCTGACCCCACTGGACACGGGTGTAAGACAGTGGATGGATGATGGACATTTGGTTGTTGGCTCCAAACAGATGAAGCTGATGTACGTCTGTTTGACACGTTTTGTTTGGCAGTTTTTGGGAGGAGTGACCTGTTGTGATCGGTTGGTTGTAAGAACGAATCGGACTCAGAACTCGGAGCACAATCCAGAAAACGTTACATGACTTTAACTGACAACAGTGAAAATGTACAAGATGGAAGGCAGCTTCTCAAATGAGCTCTGAGGTCAGACAGACAGGAAGTCAGTGACTTGGAAACAGGAAGTATTACTGAAACAGGAAGTGGTAAATTACTCAGCAGAGGAAGGAAGGCCTCCATGGAGGATTGGCCCTCAGTCAGCTTGTGTCCTTGTGACTTTGGAGGATCAGAATATGTCGGTTTGCTGGGGATTGTTGCACCAGCAGGATCAAGTGGATAACGCTAAAGGGTGGAAACCGAAAACAATTACAACACAGAAAAAGAGAAATAAGTCAAAGTACACAGTGACCTGCTTCTGGGGGCGAAGCATGGAGGAGTCAGGAGTTACAGTGTTCACGAGCCAATGATCAACGCAGGAGGCGGAACAGACCCAGAATCTGTGAAGCAGCAATCAGGGTCCAGATACATGAAGCAAGGTTCAGAGTGGCTGCAGAGGCGAAGGTCACCCGGCAGGAAACGGGTCAGGTGATCAGAACACAGACAGCATCATGGCAGCAGCCAGCCGGAGTGGGAGGGGCAGAGCAGAGGAGACACTTCAAAATATTACAGTTTGAATGAGCATAAGTCAATACATGGTATGATCATTCTGCTCTGGCTGATAAAACCTTTCACCACGACTGTAAAACTGCAGCTATTCTTCCTCTTCCTGTACGTCCTTATTTGGGTTATAGTGATGAAACTTCTTTTGACTTCCTGGCTCTTATTCAAAGTAAGGGGTTAATATTAGAACATTACTGTGGATGTAAACATAGCCTGCTTGACCTGGATGCTGCTGATTCCTCCAAACAAACGCCTCCCCGAAGTGTTGAACTGCACCTATGCCGTATTTAAAACGGGACGTATTGCAGCATAATCAGTAGGAGTAGTTGAAGTGTTGACAGGTTTCTAAATGAGATTATTAGCAGCTAGATCATTAGCATACACAAACATGGAGGCTTATTATAAGGCAGCAGGACCTCTCCGGCTCAGCCTGACCTCATTAGTGGGAGCATATGGGAGGCAGACCTGCGTATCGCTGCTGTTATCGAGTTTCAGCGTGAATGCCTGGCGTGATCGCCACAGTGTGGGCTCAGCCTAATGGATATGAGGAAAATCGAGGCTGGAGTGTCTCTTCTTTGGCTCGTCGTTTTGGTTTGGTGCTTCTCTAATCGTCGGTGAAAGTCCAAGGACCTCAGGCTCACTGTGTGAGGAGCAGATAGCTGCACCATGTCAGGTACTTGCTGGGATTTCATCTGACTGCAGCTGAACATAAAACATGATGATAAATTCTCATTATTACATTAAGGATTTGAATAAAAAGCTCCGTTTTGTGCTGCATACCTGATGGTTCTTTAATTTCTATCAGTAGAACTGGAGGCAGAACTTTCTGGTATCACATGGTTGTCATGGTGACCGACTGGTCCTGGAGGTGCGACCCGAACGGTTGTAAGAACAAGCTCAGGTTGACATCAGTTCAAGCTCCTTTAATCTCAGGGTAGCAGCATAACCAGACCAACATGAATGATGAATGAGAGACGGTTTACATAACGGGAGAGCCGACCTGGAGAAACCGTCACAAACTAAAGAGCTTAAAACAAAGAGCTAACAAAGACAAAACATATTTTCATTAAATCCCAATAGGTTCTCAAAACTTAACGTAGAAAACGCCATAAGATGACTTTTCCCCCCTGCTGGCCAGTCCCAGAACCAATAGCATGAACACAAGTTCCTGGGGAACGTTTTGCCTGTGCACACCTGCTGGCAGAGGTAAGTATTCACAAAAATGTTTTGACTTTCTGCTGCAATGGTTCAAATAATTATCTAATCAAATCTTGGAAAGTTATTTATCAGTTTACCTTAGAAAGTAAAATGCTAAGGAAGCCACAAAATAAACGAAGCAAACTGAGTAGAAACCCCAGGTGCTGTGTTTTCACTAACAATTACAAGCATGAAATATAAATGTGACAACGGCTCATTTATATTTGACCTTCAGCAAACTGCTGGTGGGACCAACTCCCAGTGTGTGAACAGACATCAGGTTACGACTCAGATTAAATCTTTTCTTTTTAGTAAAACTTAGAGCAGCTGAAGTTTCCCTGAGCATAACTTACTAATCAGGTTTCCTTACTTTGCTTTTTTCTTGCAAATCACAATTTATGCCTTATTTACATTACAGAAAAGCTGTTGCTCACATTAACTTTGGGTGTGAGAAAAGTCAGGATTTGAAGGCTGATTATGTCACGATGATCTGCTGAACACTGTCCACATTTGAATGTGGCTTATAAAACCGTTTGGCCCGATCTAAAGGTCTGGTGTGTCCTTCACGGGCCACCGTACCCCAGGATTCATTGTGCTTTTATTCTTGTAACAATGCTGGTTGAAGTGGGAGAGCAGTACAGTTCAAAGAAGGTACATTTAAATCTTAAACTGGTTTTGGGCTTTTGTCAATTGCCTGGATGTTTGTTGATATAATTTTTGTAAAAAAAAAAAACAAACAAACAAGTATAATTAAACAATGAATTAATAACATTTTTAAAAGGGATGAAATAATTAATGACAAACTCTGCAGAGCTCTGTGCTGTCCTTTTGGGGAGTGAATCGAACTCTGGTCCGCCTCCAGACCGCCATCTGGGGTTGGACCGCAGGCCGCTCCAAAAGCAGGAAGCAAACTACAACACAGGGCATTCTGGGTAAATACAAGGATCACCTTGAGATTCCCCAGCAGGGTCTGGCCCGAGTGGCTGAGAGAAGGAAGTCTGGGTTTAATGGACGCATGAATAGAAAAGAAATCCTGAACCGGAGTCATTCTGTGCTGTGAAACTCAAACATCCCAGAGAATTAAGGGATGGATGCGCTGACTTTGAGTTTATAATCCAAGCGACTCAGACTCAGCTTTTCTTCAGATAATAAAAAAACAAAATTGAAAATGAGAGAAACTGCAAGATCAAAGCAGCAGCAGCACAAATAACCTCTAAACAAATGATTATGACTGTTTTCTTGCTCTTCTCAGCAAAATCAAGTAGAACGAAGCTTGTTGCCTGATTTCCTGTCCAGAACAAGCTGTAATTCCAGTTCTGTGATCCTCATGGGGTCCTGTTAGTTAGCTGCGCTACCGTCAGCTTACCTCTGACAGCAGCCAAGAGAATGACACAGAAGAAGAAAGCCTCAGAGCAGAGCCAAGTCTTTGGGGAAGAGAAACGGGGCTCATTACTACCTGCAGAGCTAAACTGGCAGAACATTTTCCAGCGATCATTGGCGGGTGCACAGCCTGCAGAGCATGGCAGAAGGTGCTTCCATGTCGGAAATTCTGCACAAGGGCTTTGATGACGCCTGGGGCTGCAGAGCTGACAAGGTTCCCCGGGGAGCCGGGCAGAGGTGGGAAGCATTCAGAAAGGTCAGAGATAGCATGAAAACCATTTTCGAGGTTCATAAAATGATTTGGTGGTGAGAGAGAAGGGGTGGAGCACGGTGCATTCGCTACACAGTGCAACAAGTCGGACATGAATGTAAAGAGGAAAACGTCTTTAGATTACCTCTCAACTTTCACATTCTCAGTTTCCCTGACTCTCGTCTTCACCTCTCTGCTGACCCTCCCTGGTTCAGATGCTGAGCAAATCAGTCCCAAGCCATAATTTACTGTCCCTCTTTGCTAATGAGGACTGAGTACAAAGCTGTCATTGAGAGCAATGTCCTCGTTACGCCTGCTTTTGTCCACAGTGGGACACTAAGAAGCTCTCATCAGTGAGAGCCCTGCAGCGTGGTTGGAGTGCAGACGGTGCAACATGAAAGAAATATGCTTTCTGTGATAAAGATGATTAATTCTCTTTTTTAATGCTGTTAAATGGAGTTTAAGACAGAGTAAAAAAACATGTTTCCAGTTTAGCAGCTGATCTGAGAGGCGCAGCATCAGCAGCTGTGATGTTTGTGCAGTGGAGGTGGCGGTTTGTGTCTGCGGTCGTTTCCTCCTCCAGCGCCGCGCCGCGCTCACCTGTAATGTGGCGACAAAGAACTCACTTCAGGAATCAATGCTCTTGTCATTCACAGCGATGGGCGGATCAGCAGAAAGGTCACGAACTCCCAAAACGTCGATTCCTCATATAAAACATGCGCCGCCCCCTCCGCGTCCCTGCAGCCGGCAGGAAGCGACTTTTCATGAATACACAATAATGTCACCTGCGTCGATTTTGGCTCTGATGTTCCTTTCTGCCGGTTTATTATAAAACGGTTGCTGTGGAAACAAAACAGTCTTCTTCTTACTTATAGATTACCATAATGAACTCTAAATGGCATAAATTTAATATGAGCAAGCAGGTTTTATTAGGTTATAGGTATTTGGAATAAGTTAGCTGGAGGCAGTTAAGAATTCTCATTTATACATGCATAGTTTTATTATAATTAAATGCATTTCCATAAAGCAGGAGGTCGTTTCTTAAGGACTGTGAGAAATTCATCATGGTTTATTCCAGTGACCCTTTCAAAAAGGGTCAAGGCAACTGTGCAAAACATAAAAAATTAGTTTTAATAAGTGAGAGTTACTGTTTTCCGTCTCTATTTTTAGCATTTCCTGCACCTTACTAAGGCGTCCAAACCCCTCGAGCTTTTCACGTTTTGTCACATTACTAAAAAACTTCAATACGATTTTTGGGGATTTTATGTGATTATGCATACACAGTTATGCACAAGTTGTGGATAATTGTAGAATGAAGGATAAGATCCGATGTGAAGTCAACACTTTGGCTTCAAAAGGAAATTCCTCAAAGTTATCCTGTCCGTTGCCTTCCAACGCGTTTCTCCTCGATTCTCATCTCCATTCAGTTCTCCATCCTGGATTTTTCCATTGAGCTCGATTTCTCAGGATGAAGGTCATCCTGGCCAATCAGTGAACAGGAGGAGGAGGAGTTGTGAATGATGATGTCACGTTTCTGCTCTTTTAGAATTGCAGTCTGCCTGTAGTTTCAGGGAAGTGAGCAAAAACACTCAGTCCATGTTGGCCACGCTTCCAAATACGGAGCAGTTAAAGTCAGAGCAAGAGGAATGTTTCTGACATTTTATTGCTGATGTCAGTCGACCCAAAGCTTCTCTCTTTGCAGTGGGAGACGGTTGTTTACAGCGCAGGCAATTTTTGGTAAGCTTCATAGCATGCCTTCCTTCACGGTCGTATTACAAACGTTACGGGGGACAGTATCATGTAAAATCCACTTTTTTGAGCTTTCCATCATGCTATAATGTTATTCTCTCATAAAAAAAAACACCTGAAATGATGCTCTGACTCTTTCATGCATGTTCAAGAAATCCTTGAATCACCATGGCAACCGTACAGCGGTGCCTAAGCACTTGCTGTCACAAAGTGCCACTATTTTACCCAAAGCTGCTCCTCTGCTGCAGTCTCCAGGTGAGATTCCAGCACTCGGCTCCTCCAGACTAGCCAGCAGCCATTAGCAAACACCTGGAGGAACTGCACATCTGCTGAGAAAATAGTACAAACTACCTTTTAACCTCCTGGGAACGGTTGTAAACGGCATCATGGAAAAGTGTTGCTGTGATGTCGATCTGAAGGCAGATTGACCGAATGAGTAGGAGCTTCTTAAAGAGACGGAGTCCAATTTTAAAGCTATGTTTGATATAAACAGCATTGTTATAAACGAAGGCAACATAATTACTTGGTGGTGCTATAAAATGGCACCACATATGTCTGTATGTGAGAATACATAATACCGGCCCTTTAAATGTGTTCCTGTCTGGACTTTGATCCCGTTATGACCAATAGAGATGGTTCTAAATTTCTCCTTCTCATCCATGAAGCCTTTTGTCCGACTCCTCTGGGATCTGAGGTCAGAAATCTGTAACTTGTTTCCACAGTTATAGATTTTATTTTTTGAAAACAAATATCACTTTCCTTCCACATCACAAACATTTCTGTTTGTCTGTCCCATAAGATCCCGACGTATCACACTGAGAGAAAAGGTAAAACACCATGAATACTTTGGAAGCTGTGTAATTACATCTTCCATCAGGACTGAAGGGATCCACTCAGAATCAGAACCTCTACTTGTGTGTGGATTGTTGCTGTGAGGTCTTCCTCTGCGGTCATTACTCATCTGAGAGATAAACATTAGAGCCACAGACAACCATAAAAAGATTTGGATCTGACTCAGTCGGTGGCCAGATAAAGGAGAACACTCACAGCTCAGAGACTTCCTGCCTGCGATTGGATTATATTCATGTGCGTATCTGTCTGTGTCCAGCCTGCTCTGGGTCCGGACGGTTCACAGCAGAACCTTCTGCAAGCTAAAAGGCCGGCGGAGACACAGACTGTGGATCAAACATGACTGGAGGGAACGACAGCATGTTAACTCGCCACATCATCTAATTCCTAAAAGGTTATGTTGGAGTCAGAGGGAGTCGGAGCGCCGCCTCATCCATCAGAGCGGCAGCAAACTTCTGCAGAAGAAGAATTTATGTTACACAAAACAGCGCAAAACGGTGTGGAAGAAAAATTATTCAAAATTCTTCATAGGTTTAAATCTGAGAGCTGTAGCGTGTCCTGATGTTTCCTCCCAGAAGATGTTTTTAGTTTCATCTGCAACGTCCAGAGCCTCGTTCTGTTCAGTGAAACTTCGATCTGATTGGACCTGCAAGCATCACGGCTCAAGTTCTGCCACAGATTCTCAATTGCATGTAGGTTTGGGCTTTGACTAGGCCATTCTAACAGATGAATGTCATCATTCTGGCTCTGGCTGTATGTAGGTCTGGGCTTTGACTAGGCCGTTCTAACAGATGAATGTCATCATTCTGGCTCTGGTTGTATGTAGGTCTGGTTGTCGTGGTTACAGGTGAACCTCCAACCCAGTTTCCAGACCTCTGCTGCATCTAGACGCGTTATCTTCCGTATCCTATGGAAATGTTCCGGGATGATGAATACTCTTGTTTCCATGAAACATCGTCTCATTTTATTGATGTTAAATTAAATGTTTTGTAAAGGAAAGATCTGATTGGACACTTTACAAACATAAAAACTAAGCGTCTCTTCTCAGATTAAACAATGAATTGCTGCTGTTGTGGCCAACGTCTACAATCATCTATTCTCTGTAACCACTTATCTGTCCTCGGTTCTTGTCTGCAGAAACAAATAACATGATTTTATCGGTGTTACTCTGTTTTGCAGTAAAACAGTCTCAGCCTTAATGATCCACAGATGCTAAATTGAGATGTGAGCTGGTAAGACGAGCAGGAAGTGAAGATCCGTCTCCATGCCGGCTGTAAAAACTTTGAAAATGGTTTTCACTTCCCTGCCTGAGCTGTAAGACTCCATCCGTCTCTAGTAATGGCAGCCGCTCTGACACTTCTGGGTCGCTTCTCTCAGTTGTCACTTATTCAAAAATAAAATTGTGGGACTTCTTATGTACTTTGGTGAGGAACTGATTCTTCCTTCATTTAACAACTGTGACCAAGTTTGACTCACTGGTGACACTGGAAAACCGTCAAGCCTCAACCAGAACGGAAAACCTTCCTGTAAAAGTTTCAAAAAAGTTTCCACATTAACACCATTAGTGCTTCTAAAAAACAGCACTGAGTTTGTGATTATTGTGACGTTTGTGGTTTTTGTGCAGGTTGCTGCAGGGCCCCCCCCCCCCCCCTTACAGCTGCTCATTTTAATATGTGCATTAATGCAGAGTGGAAATCATCTTCAAACCAGCATCCACTCTGGCCAATAGGACATCAAGTAGCACAACGCCCAGCCATTTCACCTGAACAAGTTCATTTTTCATTTAGCATTTTGCTAACTTTAAAAACATTTAGCAGACTTAGATTCCCTTAACTTCATTTTTCCATATAAATTGTAAAACTTTTAATTTATTTGCCTGTTTTTAAACTCTCGGTTGAATAAAGTTTGACGTCTGAGTTGAACTTTTAGTTATCGATTGATACGAATTTTTGATTTAGTTAAATGATTATATCCATGCTCTTATTCTGAAGTGGAGGGAAGCTGTTCCATTTCCTCTCCTTGCGTTTCTGTTTTCTTATTTCAAACAAGAAACGAGCTAAATAAAACACAGACGATACAGAACATGAATATTATGTCTAATGGTGAAATAGAACATGTAAATTATAATGTCCAGTTTAAATTGGTGCTCAGTGTTAAATTCAAGTTAGTGCTTTAGTGATTTAGCATCAGCCTGGCTAACCGTACAAACGTAATGACGTCCCAGACATTCTTCATAGTGAGCAAGCATGTGGCCACAGTGGAAACAAATATCTCCCGTTTAACAGGAAGAAAGCAGCAGCAGAACGGAGCCAGGCTCAGTGTGAGCGGCTCAGGAAGGAGATGGAAGAACCTGACAGCCCTGAGCCAGAAGCTTCTGTAGGGATGAAGTTACCATGTCTGAGACGACTCAGACGTCTCAGTTACTGTTACAACTCGCTTCTGCATGAAGCAGCTGAACATCAGACATCACTGTCAAAAACAATGTTGCTTAATGTCACAAATACGGATTATTGGCATTTTAAATCATTGGAAACTATTAATGTTGGGATGAATGTGCATATTTTAACTCAAGTTTACAGCCAAGCTGAGCAAACGGTCACATAAGTTCATGATGTTCCTGGACCAGATTTAACGGGGGAACAGCTGAGGAGGATAATGTGTCTTCATTTTTAAGGCAGAGAACCGAACGGCGTGTCATTCAGATGATGTTTTCTCTGTGGTTTCTGCGTGGAGCTGAGCCTTTATGCTGCTGGCTGACTAATATGACATGTATGCTGATTAGACTCATGTAATCAAGATTTGATTAGAAAGACCAACCCCGGGGTTCTTATTAATAAACCATTAAATAAACATGAGTATTAATGCTGGTCTGTTAATAACACAAGACTGAACCACACAACTGAACACCAAAGTCCTTTTCAGGCTCCAGCAGGAGCGTAAAGTCTCAGTCCAACAGGGAGAATTGCATAATCGTTTCAGGATGTCACACACTGTGCTGATGTCCAGGACGCTGGCGGAGCATGAAATTAATTTGCCATGATAAATTATTCATTATTCCAGCCCCTTTTTATCCATTACAGCCTCTAAGGAATCCTTGTTGACAATGCGGGGCTGGACGATGCATGTTGATGGTCGTTTGTTTTACTTTGAGCGCCGGCGCTAACAAGCCGGACGTGACATGTTAGATTAATTATGCTCTACGGCTAATGACCCTCAGGGCTGCAAGTGTCATTTCCTAACTTCAGTTATAACCTGAGGCTTTAAGGTCCAGCTCTCCTCTCCACCTGAGAGAGACATAACTGAATTACCACCTCCGGCTGTCTGTGCTTGATCTCTCCACTTTACAGAGAGCGGTACTCTTAAAAGTGTGGGAGGTCGTGTAACTGATGGGTGTTTTATAGAAAGCAGTGGTTGTACCTCTAAAGTGGCATTTATAGAGTCAGGTAAAGTTTGACTTTTGAAAACCTCCTACTTCTGCCGTTTATCTGAGGAAGACAAACTCCTGAAGAAATGACAGCAGGTAAAACCCTCCAGCCAGAGGAGAAAACTCACGTTTTAGGATTTCAGTTTGGTTTTAAAAACAGAACAGAAAGTTTTTAATGATCTGCTTTCAACTCTGAAGGTTCTGCAGTTTTAATCTTACTGGATTTGACTGCTGCTTTTCTCCTGGTGAACCATGGTGATCGTTTTGTAGAGCAGAAGTTGTTCTGTCCAGTTGGGTCAGGTTTTCTCTTCTAAACTGTGGAGTTCCTCAAGGCTCCTGCTTAGGATCTATATGTTTTCATTGTGAATGTTTCCTTTATGCTCAGTCCAGTCTGACTTTTCAGAGACAGATTGTCATAGTTTCACTAAGTTTCCTGACAGAAACAGAATCAAAGGCGGTAAATGGTTTATTTTAGGACCAGGAGTTTAATTAATTATTTTTTAATGCAATGAATTGTTTTTTGGGGGATTTTTTTACATGCAGAAGTACAGATTCAGAATCCACTTCGTACAGATTCAGAATCCACTTCGTACAGATTCAGAATCCACTTCCTTCGGTTAGTTTCTGCCTCAAAAGATGATCTTTTTTTGCTGAATCAGAGTTCTGTGTGAATGTTTTATGACCCCACAGTGACCCGCATGTCTAGAGGAAGAACACAGCAACACGTTAATGGAAGTATAAATGGATGCCTCCATCTATCAGGCAATTGCACATTTTCAAGCAACAATAGTCAACAGCATGGTTACAAAATCAGAACATCTGGAAGGATTGACTAAAGAAAGCAGGACTGGTATTTTGTTGAGCTTTGACTGTAACTTGGATGTGGAGTCAGAACCAAGAGTGGTGGGACTGTGACGTGATGCGCTTCATGAGTTCATAGTTAAAATTTCAGTCATTGTGTACATGCAGATTTAGTGTCTCTGGTTTCTTCTGGTGCAGAATTATGACGCATGTCGATGATGTGAAAGTCAACATGAATGGAGAAGCTTTAAGAGCAATCTGATGCACATCTGATTTACTTCCACATAGGGAAGTGGCACAAATCAGATGTGTTGGGAGTTCAGACTGATGTTTTAAAAATTGGGTGCAGGTTGCTTTTGAGTGAAAAGATCAGATATGGGTCGTACTGTCCTGCTGCGTTAATGTGACCTCAGACAGAATGATGAAATAAGCTGGTGTTTATCTGAAAGCTGACCAGGAGCCAAATGAACATGAGTGAAACATGGACTTATTTAAGTATGGAAACATTTCTACTCTGCAGTTAATCTCAGAAAAATTTCAAAATACATGAGGTTGCATGAAGTTCATATAAAATATGCCTCTCATCTCTTTTCTATGTAAAACTCAGATTTATGCTTATGACACAGCGCAACATGTTCTTTCTCTGCTCCAATTATTGCTCTGTGGAGTGAGCCACCAAAGCATTTTTCTCTTTGTCGTTACAACACGAGGAGATAATTACAGGTTTGTTCTCTGAATGAAATCCTCAGAGGCCGGCTCACCGCGGCTCCAGAAACGGCTGAGGTAGCAGATCCCTGCAGCCTGTGATGAGATTCCCTCTGCAGTGTGTGGAGGACGAACCCTGAATGCTCCGGATAGTAAACAGCCCGGCCAGCAGCCCATTCTTTCTGCCTGCTTTTTACAGGACAACACAAAGCCCAGGATGCTCATTTTCTAAGTGAGGCTTTGGCTTTTGCAGGTCAGCTCTGATAAGAATTATAATGCAATTAATGTAGCCAAACATACCTGTGGGAGTAATTCAGATCCAGCCTGACCTTGGCTGGAAAAACTGACCCATAAAGCACCAACATGAAAGCCCTTAACCTTGATCATATTCAGCATAGCTCTCCACTTAATGCACTCAGGGGGGTTGTTAATGTGTTTGCTGAAAAGCATTTTTGGTCCAAAAAAATAAATTAAAAGCTTGTTAAAAGGCTGCAGACTTTCCTTTGCAGAAGTATTCCCATCTCTGGCCACCTCAAGCAGCTTCTGAGGATTAAGGAATCTTTTTGTTCACCAGTCTTGAACTTTTCTTCGGGCCCATAAACGGGGCCCACAGCTGGGAATTGGATTGAACTAACAGCTGCTTTTATGCTGCAAATAAAGACGCCGCCACAGAGCGATCACCAGACGCCATTCGATTATCTTCCAGGGATATCTTGCAGAACAGCGTTTTCAGTCCTGACAAAGTCATCATAAACTTCACACCAAGGTTGTCCAAAAGTCGCCAGCGAGTCACTTTTGCTCAGCAAACAGCGGCAGCCTTTACAAACAAAACGCCTTATCCCGGCCTCATCTGAATGACATGGAGATAATTATGGAGGTGAGCCTCATCTGAATTCATTAGGAGCTCCTTTCTCCAGGAGACAATGTGGCTATTATGTCAAATTCCCTGTCAGCTATTTTTATCATATCTGCTGCAGATCTAGTCATCATGGGGAGGTAATTACCTCACACTCTGGAAAAATAGGGTGGAGACAGTCTGATGGAGGCAGGGGATTTCTGGCCCAAACTAACACCCGGGGAGCGTCTGACTACGGCAGAAGACAGTTAAAATGTATGAGATAAAACTCTGGGATATTTATGATTACTGTGTCACCCCAAAGAGATCTGTTGTGGAAAGCTGAATGTCAGCAGCATCCACAGGTCTGATTAATAACGTTCTCCCAGAACGGCGCTAAAGGCAGACGGTGCGTCGGCCCCAAGCAGAAATCATTCATTTCTTCTCTCCAGGCGGGACGGAGTGAGGTTTCACTTCCAAGTCTCACACCAAACTTTAACCAGCAGAACACTCCTCGGTAAAAACTCTCCAGCCGCTGTCAATAAGTCGAAGTGCAAAGAGTAAAAGCTTTTATCATTTTGGGCCTGCAGAAGGAGGTCTGTTTGCTGCTGCTCGACATCTAAAGAAGCCATCACTCATGTCTGTGAGAGCGGCCATTTCTGAGCGACAGGTACCAGTTCACACCGTCGCATACCACAGCTTATAATAATAATATGAGATTTCTGACAGAAGCTCCTTCCTGTGTTGGTTAATAACTGTTTCTCATTGCCTGTCAGAAGACTGAATGATGCTTTACTACAGAGACTCACGGACCAGATGGATTTTCATTACCGATGTCCCATTCTGATCCCAGCGGTCCAATCAAGACTTTTTACAGATGATCAGGAATTTCACTAAACTCTACAACTCCAGAAACCTGTTGTTGGTCTTCTGTGGGAATTTTATCAGCCACAATAAACCGTTCAGTTTGTAAAAGGAAGGTTTTTCCTGAACACAGCATGAAACATCATTGTGTCAGTATAACAAACCTGATCACTCATGGCTCTTTGAAAAGAACTTCCTCTGTCTTGGCCCGCCCCTTTTGCCTGTTTTCAGTCTCAGTTTGGTAGCAAAGGAAGAGATTGTGAATCTGTGTGAAACATTGGCTGAAAACAGCGACTCAGTTCCCATGGTTCATGTTAGAGACCCAGGCAGAAGATTTGTGTCACTCATGAACATCACAGCTCTGCTGGTGAAACAGAGACTGGACGTCTCCATCCTGTGATCTGCTCCGTATTACCTGTTGTGGACAATTATCCTTTCTCCATTAGGTTCTTAATGCATAAGGTTGAAGAAGAGTCAGTGAGTTGAGTTCATGAATTTCATTTATTAAGACTAAAACACAGCTGGTCTGTTTGTTCATGCTATCTTCCCTTTGTTAGCCTCTATTTGAGCTACGCCCTAAAGACGATGTTCCCTAGTGTGTCATTTCCTTTAGCATTAGCTTTGTGAAAAGCTAAAAGAGAGCAAAACACTAAATTATTTATCCTCAACAAATGTCTGCATGTGAAAGAGCATCACATATCGCAGAAGAAACGAGGCATTTTAAGACATTTAAAGTAAAGGATTGTAATTCTGAAACATGGAAACAACATCGTCTTCTTACTTATTTTATTGGAACCATACTGCAATACTTGAACTATACTTCTGTGATTCATATCAAAATTAAGAGTAGCCATAATGCTACTCCAGTGCTGCACCACGACTGAACTCAGTCCTCCGTTTTGTAACATTCTACCGATTTAGCTTCAAAAGTGTAGTTTTTGAAAAGCAAAAGTTAACTGAACTAGTCACACCGACAGCTCAGAGCGCTCTGACCGGTCGTCCAGTCACTCGTTTCGGTACTGATGCACAGATCGGTAGGTAACACGGGGCTGATGTGCCTTGCCAAAGGGCACGACATGTAGGATGAAGCTGGAATCCAACCACTAATACTGGATTTCCAGAAAATTAATCTTTCCAACAGTCCACAGACTCCATGAAAGCAGCAACTGAGCCAGTAAAAAGTGATCATTAATCATTCTTTGATGCCATCCTATGATTAATGTTTAAAACCAGGACTGAATTGAACTGATTCGGGTTGCAGTTTGGTGATAAAGGATAATGTTGAGTCCTGAACTCTGACCAGTTGAAAACCAATGGACTGGAGAGCTCTGCTACGTTAAACAGACACTGAAGGCCGGAGACATCTTGGCTTTTCTCCCAGTACACAATAAAAGAGAGTTCAGGTGAGCCAAAGCAAATGATGGATATTGTTGTTAGCATCCCGCTCTAACGGGCCAAAGATACCAAGAAAGGTAAACCAGGTCAGTTCTGCTTTTCCGTTTCCTAAAATATGAGCGATATTAAATAACCGGACAGAGTCGGCAGAAAGTGAACCCAGAACTCGGTGATCCCCAGCAGCCAGCTCAGCTTTATTATGAATCTGGTGGTGTGAGTCATCTGGCTCACAGCGACGGACACAACATAATGAGCCGTGTTGCTACATGGAGGTTTCATGACTGAGACGTGCCCAAGAAACCTCTGATCCACTCTGGAAGAAGTCTAACAGCCCGGTTTTACTGAACATCGTCATGTGAGCTTTAGGAAAAGCAGCGTCCCTGAAATGTTTCATCAGGTTCATCAGGTTTCCTCTCACCACGGATGCAAATAAGAAAGTATGACATGCTACACTGTTCTCATTAAAGGAAGGACCTGCTGGGTCCGTGGCGCCTGAACTGAACGGTGACAAACTGACGGGACTGGGAACCCAACTGGAGGCCACAGCTGGACGAAACCTCCATGTTTATTAGCATAAGATTTACACCAAAGAGCCCAAGGCGTGATGTGAAGGTAGAGAAACGGCCTTCCACGAAACCAATCAGAACCATGTATAGAAAGACAGAATGTGGATGAACACAGACAGACGGAGGAGAAGCAGAAAGAAATTTAATCAAAACAGAACAAGCAGTGAATTTTAACAAGATTACAACTTATTTCAATTAATTTAAAGTCAAATGTGACATAAATTTGAAATAAATCAGGATTATTATGGTCATCTGACATATACCACAGTTGGTGCCGTACTGCTGTCTGCCAGTCAGATCATTTTGTCATGTAATGCCATCCGAAGCATTTACTGTGACAAAGACCGAACCATGAGGTCGTTCTGCGCAACAGATGCTGCTCATGCTAACAGCATGAAGACACCAGGGACTGGCTGCTGGCACCACGAGTCGGGTCAGACAGGGTCAGAGACCTGTGGGGTGTTTTACCCTTAATGATCTGTAGATTTCATTGTCTCTACATTAATGACTTGATACAAAATGAAAGGAGTTTAAGCACATGTGTTCGGTTTACTCTATTCACATGTTACTGCATACTACAGGTTGGGGCTGCAGCATTACAGATGCCTGATACTGACATTGTTTGTATTATTTTATGTATGATGCAAACACACGTAACAGCACAGCTACGTTAATCACATTCCTTTAATTGTCACTTTAACTGTTAAACTTTATCGCGGCTCCAGTTGGTTCTAAACATCTGCTGGGAATAAAACCTGCATGTTTTCCCTTCTCTTTAATCACTGAACGAGTTTTTGTAGCTTTGAGAACAGACCTGCTTCGCTTCCCCTTCTGCCTTTTTCACTTTTTCTCATCAGATACAACCAGAACCAGGTTATCAATAACTTACAACATGAGAAAGCAACCTGTGAGATCAACCACCCATAAGCAGCTAAAACCCACCAATCAGCACCAAGGAAACTGAGTGCTGCTCCTGATTGGCTGCTTTGCCTTAGCAGACACAATCACATTGGTCTCACATATGAAATCCAACTGCGTTGCTTTATGGTTTAAAGCAAGACGCTGTTAGTAAGTAGATTTACTATCTGTACAATTTAAATCATAAACAGTCAATCTGTAATGTGAACGAATGTAAAGATCTCACTGGGATCTGATCATTTTCATAACTGGATCAGTTTCCCAGACCTCGTCCATCTCCGGTCAGGTGTGTCAGCCTTTTAATTACCTGCAGTAGCATGAAAAGATCACATTCATCATGTCGACGTTCGCCACTCGCTGGAGAAGAAGTGGAGCAAACGAAGACTCTCTTCCTGCTCTGAGTCCCACAGGGAAGGACAGAACAAGCTAATTCTCATTCCAGATACATGAAGCAGGCTTCACAAAGGTGCTTTTTATCGCAGCGCTTCATGCATGGATTAGCTGCTTGCTCTGGTTCATCTCTATTATTAAGATGAAAATAATCACGCTGCTCCTTGAGGGATCATTTAATATTTCAATATTTAAGCCGAATGTGCGACATTCGTGCTCGGAGCCGTCACAGCCTGCACCAAAACCCAAGTTAGGATAAATTATTACAGAATGGAAGCATTTTCACACCGCAAAATTCACTGCGCTCTCCAAATGACCTGCTGTAGCTTCTCAGTCCCAAGACAGATGTGAGTTTGTTCATTTAATCAATCTTTTGGGGAATGATCTCATCACGGAGAACCTGGGCTCCCACTCTGGCTGGGCGCCAGTTAAAATGGGCTGCGGCGCCGGAAGCCCACCCAGTGTTAAACAGCAGCCTGGCAGGCGGATAGTGGGCAAATTAATTACGTTTCAGAGTTTAATTAGTTTCTGTTTCTGTTTTTTGGCACACAGATGTTTTTTTTTTTCTTTCAGTGTCAGAGAAAACAAATCAGGCTGACATGTTGGCTCTTCCTGTGGCCCGTTCAGAACATCATGGCTGTTCAGAGACGATGACCTTGAAGCTGTTTGAATGCCAGAGTTTAGAAACCAGAGTTCACACACACACACACACCCCCACACACGCACTCACACAGTCGTGTTTTCATCACTTGTGGGGACTTCTCATTGACTTCCATTATTTTCTACAGCCTGACCCTTACCATAATCCTAACCCTAACCATCACATACCTAACCACTAACCCAAAAACAACAATTTCCCTCATGGGGACCAAGAAAATGTCCCCACAAGGAGCAATGGTCCCCATAACCCCACATTGCAGACAGAAATAGGTCCCCATAAGTATATACAAACCTGGTACACACACACACACACACGCCCTCACACAATGTGAAACAGATTCAAGGTTAACCAGTTGATAACACTGTTGCCGTGCTACGAGACGGTTCTGGGTTCACATCCTGTCCGTGTGTGTTCTCTCTGGGTCCTCCGGCTTCAGAGGTCGGTAATCGGTTGATGCCTACATGAGAAACCGATTTTATCTCCCGATGTAAAAATGAGCCCTTCAGTGTTGCTAACGCTACTGAAACCTGATTCCCGGTTTGTGCTGAGCGGTGCTGATGTGGGCCAGAACCTGCAGAGTATCGTCTCATTCAGCAGGCGGCAGCGTTTCCCAACGGCTCCAAAACGATGAATGTCCCAAAGCAAAACCTGCACGACATGAGATTTACATGTCATACATGCAGCTTTAATAACAGCACAAAAGTGAACAGAAATGCAGTGCGTTGGTCTTCCATGTTTTGTTTGTTCCGGGTCTGCGCTCTGTCCCGCCTCCTTTCATTTCTGTCCAATGGGAGCAAAGGCTGTCCTCTGCATGGCTCTGTAGTTTTATAAAGAAGCACAACGTGAAAAAAACCTTCACCAATAAAACCAAAGTCAGCCGCAGGTCGGTACCAAACCAGCGGACACAGCAGTGGCTGCGCCCATAATTCTGGGTCCTTGTAGTTTGCATGTGATGACACCCAGGGGTCCCTACATGAAGCCCCTCTGCTGCTGCCGGCGGCTCCTGAGAGCCGGCGTGAACTCGCAGGAAGTTCCACGTTATTTCACAGAATCGATTACATTTTCCTCAGGTTTTGATGCGCTCACCACTTCTGAAGACAACAAGCTGGAACAAAGAGATTACAGTCTATCATAGAGAGATAAGATGTTGTACCTTTTCTGCTGTTTATTTTTAGAGCGGGGGAGTCGACAGATTGCTTACTCCATGAGTGTATCAGCGCCCCAGGGCGGGTCGCTGGCTCTGTTTCCCTCAGAACTGCTGCTACAAGACAAAAGCACTCAGTGTCAGATTCCGCCGCAGTGCGCTGACACGCAGCGGACAAAGAAAACCCAGAACTCAACACAGCGACACGGACAGCACGTCAATACTGACGGCAGACTTTCAAAAGCTACATCATGTAAAGCATGATGGGATGTTTACTGACAGTGAATGACGAGGGGATCTCATGTTATTAAACTCATAATAATATAATAAACTCTTATTTATTAGTGGAAGGATATCTGCTGTCTGTCCTGGCTCACTGCAAAAACACAAAGTCTTACCAAATATTCTGTTTAAATTGAAATAAGACAAAACTAACTTACAAGTAACTTTTCACCAAGATATAGAAGCTTGTTTTAAGTCAAAAAGTCCTTAAAATGTACTAAAAGTACTAATTCCACTGGCAGGTTTTACATTTACAGCATAATAAAAAAAGTCTTGTTATAAGTGAAAGTGTAATTCCGGTTCATGTGGGAGGTGAATGCGTAACTCTGAAACGGACCAAACCGGTGAACTGTCTACAAACCTCGGTCTGGGTTTGGTCAATGTGAACTCTGGTGCTGTTTGAATGCATGTGAACACCAAGTAGACTGTAAACTGCTCTAAAAGCAGGAAACGGACTGCAGCGCAGGGCATTCTGGGTAAAAACAACCAAAGTTAACATGCTAGCCTAACGCTATCGGGGGGGAATGTCTCATGGTCTTTTGACGTTGACAAAACAGAAATCGTACGACGCCACACCTTTGTTTACAGTTCCTGAAGAAGGAAGTCGCGCTCAGTGTCTTCTACAAAGGCTTTGTGCTGTTTTCTTAAGTGGTTCTTGGTGCAGCGCCCCCACAGGCGAGGAGGGGAACAGATGAACATGGAAAAAATGTTCCTATTATTAGGTGGGAAAACGGCATCATTTAAGTTTTACTTTAAAGTTCTAATGATTTGCTGGTCAGATTTCGGTTCAGGTAAACTGGTGACTGCAGCTGTTTGTCCAGCTAATCAGTGTGCTGAACTGTTAAAGGTTTCCTTTGTAAATGATACTGATAAGTCTCGATTGATTGAATTGATAAAGATTAAGAGCAGCTGGTTATTATTTGTCTGATTTTGACCCTGCGCTTCTGTCTGATTGATGTCTTTTTTGCCTAATTATTCTGTAATTTGTCATTTTGGCATTGCATTTTATTTGTTTTGTTGAATATGAATCTGAACTCCGCTCCCATTTATTTTTCAGACTTGCGAGGCGTTTGTCTTCCCCGTTTTGCTTCACAGCTCCCGGAGAATCGTCACCTTTTACTGACGAATGTGAACACTGAAAGAGAAAGACTTCTGTGCCCTTAATTTGTCAGTAAACTAGACGTCTCTCGGCGGCACAGCGACAGAAACATTCACTCAGAGGATCAGAACAAAAGCCGCCCACATGAACCGACGAGCGCTTTTTCTGCATGCACCCTGAACACGTGCACCCCCAGATTCACCAGAAACAACCGCAGAAAGGCGACTGATTACTTTTTATGAGACCGTATGAGGGAAATGATGTTTCCAAGTAGCTTCTTTCATTATTGTTCACTAATTGTCTGGCAGGACCACTCATATCCAGCCCTGGAGTAACTGCGCTGAGTGCATCTGGAGTGATCATGAACTTGTTACCGTGACCTATTTCTGGGCCGTCGTCGTGTGCAGCATCCTGCAGCCTCTCACCAGTAATGAAATGTGGCAGAAGAGACAATTTGCAGCAGATTTATACCTTGAGGGCGAAGCCACAGCTACCCAATTTCAGCTCGGCTTTGTTTTGTGCCCAGAATCAAATCTTCACCTGCATGTAGTTTCCACACCGGAGAGCCGCAGAGATCAGAGCATGACCTTAAAGACTGCGAGTTGTTTCCCGTCTCATCTCAATGATGACCTAAAACAAGCTGAAAAGTCCAGCTGCAGCCTTCTGGCTCTGCAGGATCAGGTTAGCAGGTAGGAACCAGGAACCAACGGTGCGGCTTGGTTAGCTTTTCTCACTGAGTTTTCTCAGGATGCTCCCAGTTCAAACTCCCCTGCTGCTCATTTTTCTGTTAACTTCAGATTTTACAACAAGAGCAATTAGTGGAAGTTTAACGTTAAAGCCAACCACCTTTGATAAAAAAGCATTGATTTCCAACTTTAACATTTCTGCGTTAGCTAATTTAAATCTGACACATAAGCAACATCAGCAAACAGACGACAAAGCTGCTTCCCTCGGCCAATCGTGGGTTAATTTCTGCTTCCTAAAACTATCTGATGGAAAAGACTGTTGTGTTCAAGTTGTTATGAAAAGAGTTGGCCTGAGTTTTTGCATGGATGAAAGACTAAAGTGCAAAAAAGTAGCATTTTCCCCAGATATCCGGCCGTGTATGGACTAGGCCCAAGTCTCTGGCCGTGGCTAGAAATCAGGCGGGAAGACGCTGGAGTTTGACTGTTGCCTGATATGATGGATGGAAGAAATGGTGGAACTTCGTCTCTCTTTCTCAGAGCTTCTGAAATGCTAGTCAGAAAATACAGTAACAAAAGCAACACACTGTTACCACGGTAACATATAAAACCAGCTGTCCAAAAGTGAACGAGGTTCTGACAGAACAGAAAACTTTTGAACTGAACAACATCCAAACCAGAAGGAATGAATGTCCGAACATGAAATCTCATGATTATGAACAACAGACTGAAAAAACCAAAAACAAATCAGAGCAAAAGTAACAAAGCTGCTGCGACGTGCTGCCACCAGCAGGGGCGCTATTCCTCTAGAATAACTAGAGTTGGTCTGATTTGACTGGACTCTGCTGTTGCAACGGTGGAGATCTATGTTCACGGATCAGAAACACTTTCAGCACCAGCAGCTGAAATCTACACAAACAAACCCGGTTCAGAAATGTTCACAATCTAAACGTAACCAGGAATTTATGTTCTGGATGAAAAATGTTCCAGGTCTCACTGACTTTGCTTTTTGTTTCCCTGCTTATGGGCAGAATGAGTCTGTTTCCTGCAGCATCAGATTCTACGGATTGGAAAACCGAACACATCTCCTGCTGCAGAGAGCAAAACAGAAGGCAAATTAACAAAGTGTTTGATTTGCAAAACAGGACGTCAGCAGATGCCTGCGTAGCAGACGGCGTCGACATGTGCTGCACCGCTGTATGCCTGCAGCCTCAAAATGCACAAAAAGGTGCAGCAGTTTGATCAGAGCCAACAATCAGCATGGAGGACAGCGCTGCTCAGGCGTGACACATGTCAGCGATTTGACCGCCGGGAACGTTGAGGCGCTGTGACATGAAATGCAGCTCCGAGCCGCAGGCGGTGGAGATATGGAAATCCTGAACATCCACTCAGAACTGGCAGCACCTGCAGCAGCACTTCAGCAGGGAGCTGACTTATTCATTTTTAACCAACTCCTGATGACAGCTTTGAATCAGAAGCTACATTACAGGATTTCTTAATCACCAGGAGGAGAGGAACATGTGCAGCGTGTGGACAGACTCTGCTTCACTTCAATAAGTAATTGTGTTCCTATTTCTGTTGAGCGAACAACCTGTGAGGAGATGTGGGCCTTAAACTGCAAGATGTCACTCAGGGTCTCAGAGAAACTCAGACCAGCCGCAGCCAGCCGCTCATCAACTTCACCAAAACAACAAATCTGTGAGCCGGCCTGAAGGATGTGGGAATGATCGAACACAAACGGTGAAGTAAACCAGGCGGACATGACGCAGTCTGCATTGTAACGGCCTTTGGTCTAAATAAACTGTAACTGATGTTTATCGGCCAGTGAGGATTTCATCAGAGCAGCTTCTGCCTCTGGAAACATGATAATGCTGCTGGGATTTTTCTTGCAGATGCCTCAGTTAGAGACATGATCAGACTTTGCTTTACAAGCTCACCCAGCTCTGAGCTTCTCCATCTCTTCCTCCCTGACCTGCTGCTGGGTTTCTTGGTCTTCATGAGGTTCAAACCTCTGAAACCTTCAGACAATCACAGATGGGCTGAAAGCACAACTGGCTTCTATTTCTGGGTGTCAGAGGGCTGGATGCATGCTGCACTTCTCAGAGCAATTTGACAAGCAGGTATAATTTTCCTTCCATCTTGCAGGTTTGAGCTGCTTTCTGTCGCTTTATCACATAAATGAAACACTGAGGTTTGTGGTTTTAACGGGACAAAACAAGGAAAAGTTGAAATAGAACAGAAACCTTTCTGAGGCTGTACATTTATTTTAAAACGGTGGCTTTCTTCTTCTCCTTTTATTTATATGTAGTTTTTTCTAATCTTCACAACTCCTAGAAAACCGAAGCTTTAAACCAGAACAAAGATAAAGTTGACAACAGTCCCTCCGGACTTTCTTTTTAAACACAAACACATATTTCCTCATCTGTTTGTGTTTTCACACAATCGACTTTGCTCAAAGCAAATTTTTCCAGCATAAATGGAGACTCCATTTAGTTGTGCAATGTTTATTATAAGCTGTGTTTTTTATTCCCACCGTGGCCTTTGCTTCTCATACCGGAGGTGGCATTCTGCCTACAGGTACTCTTCTGAAAATGCTTGCAGAGAATTAAGCTTCATGGGCAGATATCTCAGCTCCGTCAGCCAGTTTGGATCAGGAGTATTGTTGTTGCGTTTTATTAGTAATTATAAAGGTAAACTGAAACCCAGGCAGGAGTCAGCAAAGGGAAAGCTGATCGATTTTTGCATCGGTGCTTCAAAGTTGCACAGCCCAGCCAGCATACAGGTGTAATTACATGGGAGTGTGTGAATGTGAAGCTGAGCATATCTCGATAACAGCGGAGAGCTCTGCCTCATTCACCAAAGGTTGCAGGGGAATAAGTACGATTTTTTAAGCGCCTCACAACAGAAATGACCGTGTTACATCTGTGGGAGGCTGATAGCGCCGTCTGATCAATACCTCTGCCTCAACGATTACTTCGACAGGTGCTGAGATTTAGGCTTTTAGAGCCCACTCTCCTGTTCCTGAGCTGTTATTTAACAGACTCTCACGCTGGTCCTTTCAATCGCTCATCGCTGCAGAGAGCGGCTATCAGTGTCAGGCTGGCATTACGGCGCCCAATGAGCCTCATTGGAGCCAGAAGGAGCAGACGGTCAGGCCTGCGATCAAAGATGGCCGCAGCTTCGCTCTCCAACAGACGAGACTCCTTCACTGTCCCTGAGAATCGTCACGGAGACGACGACCAGGCAACAGCAAAGGCTTTACTTTTAGAATATTTAATTTTAAACAAAATATAATACTTGACATTATCTTCACAAGATTTAAAATGCAATTTCAAAAAGAACTGGCAGCTGCATCCGAACCGAGTCGCTGAGACCGACGTTAAAAGTCAGAAATGAGCCGCGTGGTGAACGTAACCTTCTGATGTTTTTGGAGGAAAGAGTAAAAATACGAGCCAACATTCTTCATTCAGTTATCCTGAAAACAAAACTGTTTGGCAGAGAAACTTTTCAGAATGTGTTAGAACCAGAGCCAGACGCTTTCTGAAGCATAATTAACCAAACTTTCCTGAGTATCACCTGCTGAAGTGACGGGGCAATGTTAAGGCATTCAGCTGGGCTGCCCGTTACAGGCCGATTAATTAGAGGCATGTTTCCGAAGCCCAGAGGCTGCGCTGTGATCGGTCAACAGGACTGTTTAAGAGAGTTTGAGAGAAGAGGTCTTAAATTGTCAACGTGTCCTTGTCCCAGCCGAAGGAGGGATTAGGCAGGGGGATCAGGGAGTGTGTCTACGCATGAATCAAAGCCTTGTTCAAATACACACACTCTGCTTTGATTTCAAATGAGACCAAGAAGCCACCAGCTACTTTGCTAGTATAATGCATCATCTCCCTCATGTAGCTTCCCAGTGACTTTGTGGAAAACTGGTCGTCACCAAGCAACAGGTACGAGGTAAACCATCGAAAGAAATGAAGGATTCTGCTTCGTCTTAATGAAAAATCATTTTGATGCGTTGGGCAAACGGTCGGCACTACATGTATGTTCAACAGGAACACGCCTGAAACGACATGCACAGTTCATCCACAGAGACAGATCAATGGTAAGCATGTATGGCTCTATTCACATGAGTCATCTTACATTTAAAACAGTCAGAACCGAATTAATTCATGTTCTAAAAATATATGTTCCTGTTAATGTATTCATCTTTGATGAGATAAAGTTTTCTGAAGAGTTTGAAAAAGTAAAGTTGGTCATTGACACCATGTGGTTATTAGTACTTCCATTATCATACGTTTCATATTGTAGCTATTTTCATTCTGCTCCTCTTCTCAGCTATTCTGAGCTCATATATCTGATACCTGCAGCTGAATTCCCTCTAAAACTGAACTCATTTCCATATTTCACTGTTTCTGCTGTTGGAAAAAAAGCCGCAATTATGGTCGAAATCAGGCTCCTTTTAAAACGCTGCGAGTTGGACTTTTGTTTGATGAAATACAGATTTTCTAACAGAGCAGCACCAAATGCTCTGTTGGGGTCACATGACTTATATTTATTTTCTAATATAAAGTGGAAAGTATTGTTCTGTTCTAAAAATCTCAAAGTTTCTGATATTATTTCACTTGTGCAAAAACACATTTTATCTTGTGAGAGTCAGACTCACCCAGAAGAGACTTAATGTAGGAAACGGAGTCATTAGGTTAGAAAGGAACAGGAAGTAAGATTAAAACTCATGCAGCTGAGCACTTATTAGACCTCACTGCACTTCTCTGTGATGCGTCCAGTTAGAGAGAAGATAAAATAAATTCAGTTTGGAGCAGAACTTTGAGACAAATGTAGGCAACCTTGAAATGCGAGAGACGGTCCAGAAAAGTTCTGCCTGTTGAGCGCGACGCAGCGCTCTACGACCAGCTTCATCGGTTTGCTTATGATTCTTCCTGACAACTCGCCATTTACAGAAGTGACCTGCTACCTGATAGCTTATTGACGTCTGCTGATTAAAATGTCCGCCTTTGGTCCAATCTTCCGTCCTGTCACAGCTGTCGGCGTCTTCCCGCCGCACACAGTGGATCACGGCTTCTCCGTCAATTAACCACAGATTTTAAGGGCATTACATGTAATTGCATGTAAATTGGGTTCAATTCTGCTTGATGGAGACCCCATCAACCCATGTGTTTCTGTATAAATAAGGTGTAGATTTTATTTGTCATTCCTATTTTCTCCCTGCTTGAGTCAATTAACAGCTTAACGATCTTCCACGTCTAGTTTGAACTTCCTCCTCAGCACGCATATTTTATTTACCTGTATGTCTTTATCGATGCTGCGCAGAAACAGCCATTAAACCAAAGCGTTAGTACTTCTTCTTTATTGATCCCAGGCAATGTAACTTCATTGAACATCTTAGCTGTGCATCTTGGAAAGTGAGGATCAGCAGAAAAAGCTGAAGGTTTCGTGGGAGAGGGTGAAGTTACGGCGGCAGCGCTCCACCCGCCGCTCCGCCGCGTTTCCCTCTCGTTTATGAATCTTCGTGGGTGGAAAGGTTAAGAACTGTCATCAGATTAGCCATTGATTTCAATTAGTGCTTTGTGTTACTAAACAACCTTTGTGTGTCTGCGATCACTGACTTGTATCGATCCTCCAGGCTCCTTCCATTACGTTTGATTGCCACTGGCCCACTGTTAGCGGAGCAGCGTGATCACCCAGGACTCCATGCAGCTCCGACTCCACATGCAGCCGCATTCCTCTGCATGCAGCTTCACACAAAAGGTGAGCTGCTCCACGCTGTGACAGGGGTCACAGAGGTCAAACCAGAACAGACTGAATGTCCTGTACAGCAACTCGTCAAGTCAGAGGGCTCCACAGCTACAACCGTTCATTCTACCTGAAGACGCAGCAGCAAAGTTACTGAGACAAACGGAGCAGGGGTTCGAACTGGCAACCCACTGAAAACGGGATGAATTCAATCCTATTTATGAAGGTTTTACACTAAAATATCTCCTTTTCTGTTGATGATTAATTATTAAAAGCCTCAGTGTCGTCTCCTGTCTCATATTGAATAGCTTTGAAAATAAAAGATGCAATTTTATCTGAGGCATTCAGCTGGGGAAAAAGTTCAATTAGTCCTTCTTTTTAATAGAATATTTTGGTATTTTTCCTTTTCAGGCCTTTTGATTTTGCCCTGGATTTAAAGTCTTGTTGCTACAGTGATTCAATTCTGTTGGACAGTTATTACATACAGAACCTTGCACAAAATCTATAAAGAGTTTGTTTGCATTAAATTCACTGAGTTGATCATTTTGTCCATAACAAGACCCAAGGGCACTTCAGCATGTGAACCAGGAGGTTAACGATTCAGACACATCCTAGTTCAAAGGTCACCCAAGAGAAGCCGAAACAAGAGACAAATACAGCAGATCTCTGTGAGGACGTCAGAACAGCAGCACTGAAAACGGCTCTCCGCCATTCACCAGTAGTTGGCGCTATGGCTGACATCAACACATTGTGGCTGATAAGTCCTAAAAAATAAAACCCTCGTCAAGTTAGGCCACGCCCACTTCTGCTTTGCTGTAGCTCAAAAATCGCTAACAAAATGTTGGCCTAAAAATATGCATCCATACATAAAGATTCGGTTCGTTTGTGCAGAGTTTATTTATAAAGTATTAGGGCTTCAAATCAATCTAAAAAATCCAAACGGTCAAAACATGCATCAGGTTCTCCTCATTTAAACCACAGCAGGTTGAATCAAATCATTGACTTTACAGCAATCCCTCCAACAGTGGAGAGGAAAAACTCCCCTCCAGCAGAACCAGAACCAGAACCAGAGCCTGGCTCAGTGCAAGCGGCCATCTGCCACGACTGACAGAGTTAAAACAGAGAAAACAACTCATGTAAATATTGAGGATATTTTGAATAAATGAAAAGCTGTGCAGAAATAATGTTTCATTTTTAGCTTTGTAATAAAGTTCGGCCCACATGGTGACAGATATTTACGGTTGTGTGTAAAGTTTCTGCCCCAGAAGCTTCATCATTGATTTTGTGTTAAGTGAAACAAACAGAACTGAATGCCTTAAATATCTTCAATAACTGTAACTGTGGGACCTTCAGTTTTTATTTAAGGACATGAATTATTTTAATTTCTTATGATTTTTGGGGTAAAGACTTGGGAGCTGCAAAGTTCCCCATAGGCTGTAAATAACCTTTTCAAGCCGCCGCCTGACTCCCCGCAGAGACTGACATGAATATCTGTCACTTTATCAATCATGTCAGCAGATCATGAATCATTCAGTGTCTTCTGATTGAATTTAAGAAAAGTCTTGTAGGGTTATGCTGAGTGCCACTCAGGGACCGTCTCAGGGTTTTAATCTCTCTGGGACTGAGCTGGCTTTGCTCCGGCACAGCAGCAAGAAATCTCATAATGTCAAGAGTTCAACAGGAGCGTATTTTTTGGAAAACAACGTGTTTACATGGGAAACACAATATCAGTAAGCTAAAGCAAACGCAGGATGGGGAACTTCTCTGTGTGGGCGTTAGGCAGCCATTTATTTCAGATCAAAACTCTAAGGAGACAAAGCAAGACAGCCACTAAAAACTCAAAAAATTACACTTACATGACTCATATTTTGCTACAAGTGTAACAAAGATGAAACCTATTTGTTGATCACAGATGAGAGTGATAAAGGCAGGAACTGACTGTGTTTTTAGAGGAACTTGAACGAAGTGTGACTTTTCCTGGTGACTTTATTCAGGAAAGAACAAATAAAAAGCATTTTATTTTCAGAGCAGATTAACTATGCTTTATGTTGTCTGTCGTCAACCTAAAGTCAGATCCTTTGAGTGTTTTTTATCTGAGTTCCTGGCATGTTTCCTTCCTCCAGACCGTCACCTCCACCACCGCTGTGATTTCTCTGTCTTTACCTTTGACCCCTTCTTTACGTTTCTGGATTTCAATCATTGCCTCGTGGATATTGAATCTGTTCTTCCTCGCTGTCCCGGCCTGTTTGCCTGTCTGCTGATCTAACGGCTACGCGATCATTCTCTTTCCCGTGGTAAAACCACACCACTGTAACTGTGAGTGAACAAGCTGACCTGTCGACCGGAGTTCCTGCTCTCCGAGGCTTCACTACGCCTCGTCTCTGTCCCGTGGGGGAAACAATCCCCAGTAAACCCAGTTTCCTCTCTTTTCTGTCCAGTCAAACAAGGAAAACGTGTTTGACCAGGAAGTGGTTTTACCTGTGAAACCACTTCCGCCAGGTAAACCTTCACTTCCTGTTTAAATGATACTTTTCCTTTGTCCTTTGTAAAGTCAGAAGCAGCCTGGCTCCTGCTTTCACATTCTCATTCTTATTGCTGATAAATTCTGTTTTAAACTTTTCTGGTTTCCATTTTGGGTCCAGAAGGAGCTAAAATCATTACAGAAGCTTGATATTCTGATTGGTTGATGTTTTTTATAGCATCGATCTGTGAATGTGTTTCACTGTTTGAGTGTTGAAGAGCCAGAAATAAACTGTTGGCTTGTGTTTGTTGCTAACCTGATACTCACAGATCAGCAGGCAAACTGCCCAAACGTCGGTCCAGTGTCTGTGCTGGTAAGGTGTTCATTGTTTAGAACGAACTCCATAGCAAATCTAGAAGCTTAAATTGCTCAACCAGACACCATGATGCATGTTGAACTTCTTCTCTTGTCGTACGTTCAGACCTCAGACGCTCTGCTGGGCATCAACAGATCAGTTTCAGAGCAGAGAAATGTTTCTGTTAACTTCATTCAGCAAAACAAAAGCCTTGTTTGAGCGTTTCTGTGGCGGAGGATGATCAATGCAGACGCTCTGATTGGATGTCCTCCTCTGACATTTACTGCAGCCCCTCTCTCTGCTGTGCTTATCAGCAAAAGTGTTGGAGGTTTATGTGCTCAGATGAATTATCAGTGCAGCTGTAACAAAAATCAACCCAAAAATTCAATAATTAATAGAGTGCCATTGGTATTAAAACAAAAAAGCTGTGCTGCTTATTTTCTGAGCCACCTCTTCGGTGAGCGCTCGCTGGAAGTAATTATTCGTTAAAAGAGGCTGAGTGAGCCAGCGTAGAAATCAATTACTATATTTTTTCGTCCTCTGCTTTTGTGGGAGACGAGGAACGGCTCCTAATGAGCTCCATGAATTCCATCTGACTCCTCGTCTTGGACCAGGGCTTAGCTTGCTCTCACGCTTCTCAGGTTTTCTGCTTCTCAGTTTAAAGCTGCCAGAACTTAAAGCCATTTAGCTGCCTGCTCTACTTCAGAGAAAGCCCGGTCATTAAAGGCAGAAAAACTAATCCGGCTTTTTGATTTTGTTCTACTGCATCTAGTCTGGTCCAGACGGCTGGAAAAGATGAAAAGAGGGTTTTTTTTTCCAGTGAAAATTAACTATTAATTTATCTCTTTATTTAGCTCTGTTTTGTGTAAAAAACATGGTTTCTAAATATTCCTTCCCCATCTGACCAAACAACCCAAACCCACAGAGGACCCCGCAGTTTGACTGCTCAGTTTCACTCAATCAATACTCTTCAGAACCACATGCTGGACGAAAAAGATGAATGTTTTCATCCATATTAAAGTCTTTGGAAAAGCTCCCTTTGGGGGGAAATAGTTCACCTCCTGGGCTCCGCTGGGGGAGAGCGGTTAGTATCACTGTGATAGATTACAGGCTGTGTTATCTGCAGCCACAGCGTTAGACGGACGGCTCTCTCTGTCTGGACTGCTAACTCCTGTTTGAATAGGATTTTACACTTAAAAAGTGAGAGAGTGCGAGGGAAGCCTGTGAGGCAGCTAATGAGCAGATTGGTAATGCAGTTACTGCTGCTCACTGAATATGGAGCATGCAGGCCTGTTATTATGCGTCAGGATCAGCAGAGCATGAATGTTGTTCTATTAGCTGTACATTATAAACTTCCAGTGATATTTCCATCCCAATAAACGGTTGCATGACATGACAAACAGTAATATGAAGTAATATTTAGGGTTTAGTGTTGCCATGCATGTCGTCTCTGGTCGAGCGTCACGTTAGTTTGCTGAAAGTCCGTCTGTCCAGGATGTTGTGATCACAACTTTTAACGCAAATTCACTCATCATTCACAGACTTTACTCAAACTTTCTCCAGTCATCACAACTTTTCCACAATCTGACCTTAATGTTTTCTGTATTATGACTGCGACACGACTGCATATTAGCCGATCCTCTCGGTTTCCTGCAGTAACGTCACTCAGCCTATTTTTGTCTGTGTAAACAGTTCATGCTAACTTGAATGATCAATATGTTCTTTTGCACTTTGACTACTCTGACAACAGGATATTATTTGATTTATATTAAGGGTTATATTTCAAAAAGATACTTGAACTTCTTTTGCACTTTAATTATTAACTATATTAAATTTCTGGGTTTTTTAGAAGGTTGTGTGCATTTAAACTTCTATATAAAAACATGTTATGTTTAAAAAAATCACAACTTTGACCACAACTTTATTCAGGTTGCAACAATCACAAAAAACATTGCAGCATCCTATGGTGACCTATATCTAACATAAAAACTAACTTTTTGTGCTTTTTGAAATATTTTTAGAGTAACTAAATGTTTGGGATTCCCTCCATGAGTTTCTCACTGCAGTTTCCTGTCCGTTCCTCCTGACAGGGTTGTTCATCTTCATGCTACATGAACTTTGTCCTCAGACTTCAACTTCTTCCAAAAGTAAACTTTTTGTCCTTCAGCCCCTCTGCAGCTGATCTGGTGCCGCGCTGAGGGACGCTGTCTGTTTGGAGGATCCAAAACTTTAATTTACAGGCCGAAGTCTTGAGATGTTGCATCAATATTTCCTCATGAAATCATGAGACATGTTTGTGCAAACTGTCATCTGTAATCCGGCTCTTTGAGTGACTTCTTCCTTCTCTTGATCTGCATGTTTGGCACCAAGGCTTCGGTTGTCTGCTGTCCGTCTGTCCGTCCAGGAGCCGGTGCCTGGAGGCGGGTCACACCCTGGTCACTTCACCACGGGGGGTAATTTAATCATTCCATCCTAAAGAAAAGGACTGCTTCAAATAAAATCATTAAAAACTCAATTTAATGATGTTCTTAACCAGGATGATCGTCTGGCTGTATTTGAAAAACAAAACAAAAACTAAAGCAAACAGAAAATGTATTTTAATAATCAAGGGTCTATAAAAACCTTCTCAGATCAGCATCCTGGTGCTTTTCCTCCTGGCTCTGAATGAAGAAAACATCTAAATACTGACAGGATGGACACATTTACCGGTCAACCTTCAGTATGGAGCCTGTTTTCAGGAACATGGCTGCCTCCGTCTGACCTGATCTTCCTGCAGAGCACTTCACATCAGATCCTGCACACACATCCAACCTCTGGCTCCATTTGCATCTGGAAGCTTGTAAAGCTGTCAGGCTCGCTGCTCTTCACTGCTGGCTGGCTAACAGATCTTTTTCTTGTCAAACATTTTGAAGTGTCACAGCCAGAAAAATCACAGGTGTGACGAATTTTGATCAAAAGCTTGTTTCCTTGAGGTTTTCCAGTGAGTTGTGCCAGGAGGCGTGCAGAACGAGTTCACCCAGACGGAGGCTCACAATGAGCCGCCTTCCTGCTAAACAGGAAATTCATTTATGATTCTTGTTACACACAACAGAAATATTTTCATGTAAAGGTTTTTCACAACTTTGGCAAAAATGTTAAAATCCAAATGTTTTCCATCATAGACAGTGACAGTAAAGTGTGAACATGTATTGTTTAATTAGCATATTAATTGCATTGTTGTGTTTTATTCTCAGTCTGTTCTCTGCCAGCTTAGTTTAACGGTTTGCTTCTTTCCTCATTTCATTCGCCCAGCAAAGCTGCTCTCATCCGTTTTTCTGATGTGAGCCCAGAAGAGGTTCAGCAGGAGAACATTTTCTAAGCCGCCATGCAGGCGGTCCAGGTCTGATCGGTTTGTCGACGTGCTTCAGCAGATCCTTGGTTTTTATTCCGGCTCCATTTGTACATTTCGGACCAGAACCCGTCTCCTTCCTGAGGGAGACGATGGGTGTCAGATCATTTACAGTTAGATAATGTTACCGTAATGAAATACTCCCTTATTTGTTGCTTTTTACACCTTCATCATGTTTCCTTTAAGTGTGGCCAACACTGTAGTTTCTGCCAGTGAAGAAATATGAATAATGTTTTACTGAATTTGTCCATCCGTCTGTCCATCCAGGCTCTCCTCCCACTGGAAACGTCTAGAGAGTTTTTCCTCGATGCTCGAAGCCCTTCAGGCTGCTGCTCGACTCGTTTGCTGCTCTTCTACGTTTCTACGGTTTCCTTTGTGGTTAGTGTCTGCTTCTCCTTCCTGCGGTTGTATGCGTTTATCTGTTCTGCATTAATTGTCATCACCTCGTTCTCATCTGCCCTCGGGTCTGAATATCTTGTCTTCTCTCTCCATCCTCCTTTGTCAGTTTATCTTCTCACCTTGCCAGCAGAGCTGCACGTCTCCCACTAAGCTGCCTTGTTGTTAGTCTCTTAATTCCTTTTCTAGGTTTCGTTTTATTAGACACTTGTTCACTCCGCCTGTAAACCTCTGGGGCGTTTCTGTTCTGTTGGGTTTGTGGAACAGATTTACGTTGAACTCGCTCGCTGTCAGCTTGGTTCAGTTCTGGATGTTTCCTAGAGAATTATATAAACTTCTGTGTAGTTAAAGTTCACACTTTGTACCCAGAATGTTTACAGTTAAACCCAAAGTGGGTTTTAATTGTTTCATTATAAAACCCAAAGTGTGACTGTTCTGAAAAGATATTTATTTGGAACGTTTGCATCTGAAAACATGATGTTGTTTTTCTGAATCTGTTCTGAGTTCAGTGTTTCCAGTTCAGTGAGACTAAAACTGAGAGAATCAGCAAATATAAAAGACTTTTATCTGAGGCCAAGCACTCTTTCTCTAAGGGTCATAAAGACTCCTCCACAGGATATTTACCTATTGGTGTTCATTAGTTGTCACCAGTTTTGTCAGTTTTGCCCACAGAGGAGGAGATGTTTGCACCTGGATGCCTCTAATGCATCAGCAGAGCTGCAGTAGGAGGAGGAGATTTATGGTTTATGCCTGCCATATTCACTTTTTCATTCTCCAGAATCCAGATTAACCAAGTCCTAATGTAGCAGCTCAGACAACCCCGCATCAGTATGAAATCAATAGCTCATACTTTTGTGAAATTGAGTTTTGGAGCACAGAGGGGAGGCGTGGAAGGCTGGGAAGCTGTAGAAGCAAACAGCGGTTTAATTTTACAGCAGAATTACGGCCCCGCTTCTCTGCGCTGGCATGCTGAGGTTCTGCTTCCTGCTGGAAGAAATGACAGCTGCTGCTTTGAGGCTTTCAGCGACAGTTCGTCCAGCGCCGGAGGGGAAGAACAGTGGGGAAGGTTTGGACACGGCGTCCTGAACGGTCAGAACCACTCAGCATGTTCTGTTTTCCAGTTAAGCCCTGGAAACATTTCCAATCTGAAACATATCAAAGGTCATCTTACAGAAGTGTTCATACCCATTATTACATTATGACATCTACAACCATAAATCTCAACACAAATAAGAACATAATTGTAAATTTGCTGTGTGTTTTTATTTGGCCCTCTTTATGCTGATAACCTTCAGAAATACAGTAATGTGAATAAGGAATGTAGCTCAGTTTTGAGTGATTTAATTTCAGTTTAAAATCAAGCTGTTCCGTTTCTGGAATCAGAAGAGTTCCAGTTTTGCAACAAAGAGAACAAGTTCCAGTTTTGGTTAGTTAGTCAAACTAACCAACCCTTTCAGCAACCTGTTCCCCTCCTTGCCTGTGGGGGCGCTGCGCCAAAAACCACAGTAGGAAACAACTGAGGTCTTCCTCAGGAAGAGACTGAGCGCAATTTCCTTCTTCAACTCAGTTGTAATTATATTTACCCAGAATTCCCTGCGTTATAGTCCTCTTCCTGCTTTTGGAGCGGTTGCCTGTCCTTTTGGCTTTCACATACGAATTCAAACCGAACCAGAGTTCACTTCAACTGAACCCAGACCGAGGTTTATAGGTGGACCAGAGTTCAGTTTGAATAAAACGGACTGGAGTTTGAATAAAACGGACTGGAGTTTGAATAAAACGGACTGGAGTTTGAATTAAACGGACTGGAGTTTGAATAAAACGGACTGGAGTTTGAATAAAACGGACTGGAATTTGAATAAAACGGACTGCTGAACTAACATGTTCCCCAAAGAAGAGCAGGAAAATTTCCAGTCTGCTGACGTATGAAGTTGGCAGATTTTGCCCCCAAAGAGCTGCAGCTGTGTCTGCAGGGAAAGGTGATGTTGAGTCATGGAGGCTGAATATGAATGAATCCCTCAGTTTTCAAAGCTTTACTTACAAAATAAAATGTAAAAGTATAATTTTCCTTCCACCTCCCAATTACACAGTATTTTATGTTGGTCTGGCAGATAAAAACAAAATCTACATTTAAAATAAATGTGAAAGTTTGTGGTTTAAAACTGAGAACGTGAAAATATTTAATCAGCGGTGGCTTAATTAAGATGTAAATTAATGTGGTATTTTTACAACCTTCCAGTCTCATTTCTGTTTTATTTAGAGCAGCATCTACATTTATTATCTAACAAAAGTGACAGTAGAAACTTAGAGGTAGCAGCTCAGCAGGCTGATGACCCAGACCTGCAGGACAGACTGGAGTTTCTCTGAAAGGCCACAGCGAAGCTGGAGAGATGTGGGAGCTGTGGAGCAGAACAGAGGACCTGATCAGAGTTATTTCAACAATCAGCAGAGCAACACCTGGTGACTGATGAACTGGAAGTGCCTGGAGAGGAGATCAGTGTAGATTTGCTGCTGAACGCAGCCCAGGCAGAGGAGTGGAGAATCGATGATCAGAGCAGCCGGACGGGCCGGCCACGCCTGGATTACAGCAGAAAGACAAACAGGAAGGAGCGAGGAAGAGCAGGAGGCACGGAGGATGAGGATCTGATTCTGGACAACAATCAGTCAGTGTGAACCCTCACCCGCCTTTATCTACTGTCCATGGTAATTAATATGATGATGCTTACGGACAAATTTTAGCTAGAAGTTTGAATATTAACTCCTGTCCTGTTTGCATTTTCTGCTCTCACGCGTGTCACATTCGTTTGGTGCGTCGTACTCTGACTTTGACCTCTGAGGGTTTCTGTGCCGCCCACATCGGAGCGGCCTTGTGTGAATAACGAGAGTTTTACAGTTTCATCCTTTCATTCAGGTTCACTGAGTGAATATGCCTGTTGCTATGTGACGGTCGGTCTCATGCTAACGCCGGCGCTCTCCAGGCAGCAGAGACGACATTCCACACTCACACATCCTGGATGACATCATCGGGTAGTAACAAGCTCTGCTGATCCAGCTCATTTGCTTTTGCTGCTCCTCTTTGGATGTGTTTGGTTTTCATTTGAGGCAGTTAGCTGAGACACAGACCGTTTCACTGAGACAATCTTTAGAAACAGAACATCTAATGTAGTTTCTGTGATGTTTTATCTGGGGCTTGGTGACGAGTCTTTTAGGTGTCTGCAGATTCTAGTGCAAAACACTGCAGTGTGTTTTTTTAACCCATTTTTACTTCAGTCCACAGACTTCCTGTTCATTTCATGATGCTGTTTATCAGTTTTGTCTGCCCCGCTGACCTCCTGGAGGTTAGAGGTGACCGTGTTTCATGCTCTGCTCAGGTCAGACAGCCGCTTCTCCTTTTGAGTTTAAAGAGTGAAAATATTGACACATATTAAAAGGCTGACTATTTTTAACGTGTTTGATTTTCTTTTCTTACATTTTTTATGTCCTTTAAATATTGAACAGCACCTTTGAACTGAACGTCTTTATTATCATTGTACACATGGAGCTTTGGTTTATTTTCTGATCTGTAAAGTGCCTTGAGGTGGGATCTGCTGTGAACTGGCTTCATACAGACAAACTGAACTGAATCACTCAGTTCTGTGTCTCTCCTCTTGCCTTTAAAGATCCATGCTTTGTTCGAGGCGACGCCTCCTCCTCCTCGTACGTTAATCACCTGTGAGTGATGCCTAGCTCCACCTCTCTATTGAAGTCTGTTCATCTTTTTTCAAAGCGATCCTGTTAACGGACAGATAAATGAACCAAAGCAGTTTTAAAAACAGATTATTGCATCTGAAGTGTTTCCTGGGTTGAGGTCATCCTGTAAGGAAAATCGGTAAGTCCTTGAGAACGAGACCGGCGGTGCATGAGTCATGAACCAGGACCAGGATAAAATCTAGGTACAACTATTGTGCAGACGGCTGCCTCAGGACAGCGCCGGAGCACCGTCACCTTCACCGCGCTGCGCCGGGCCGCCTCTCAGCTCCAGGAGTCACACAGCGTAACACGCTGCTGTGACCTGAATCAAAAATCATTGTGCTATTAAAGGACAGAAACGTTCTCCGTTTGGCTTTAAAACAAAGCAGGAACATCCAGGGTGAACCGTGACACTCACTGTGAATTATTCACCATCATAACACACAAATGCAGATACACATCAGTATTTTCTCTTATGTTTCTACTGCTTTTTCGCTCTTAATGAGCTCATGTATGATTTAATTGCAGCAACGATCAAATATTTTTATTTTTTCGCGCTTTGAATCTTATTCATTGAAAAAAAATCAAAAGGACAAAGTTTCTTTTAGGTCTGTGTTTGACTCAACTGCAGAGCCAAACTGAGAGACAGAAATAAAAGACTAAGTTGTGTTTATGGACTGTAGTAAATGTGACATAACCAGTTCATGTTAAAGTTGTTAAAGAGGATCGACCCAGAGGGTTTGGTTCAGCAGGTGGACGGTACTTTGGAGTGAAGTGAAGTTTTTGTACCAGTTGGTGGAGCTGGAGGAGGAACTGAAACTCTTAATATCAGCATCGTCAGTCCACCTTTCTATCGAAGCGCCATGAATGATCCTGAAACACTGAGCAGAATAAGACTTTAACCCATAGAAGAACCTGAGTAACAAATTAAAAACAATAAATATATTTGTTGCTGAGCTCTTATGTCTAATTATTCAATGATTCAACGTTGAAGGCAGGAATAGAATTAAACGTTACTTATTTAGTCACATTTGCTTATATATTTTTCAGTTATAATGCACTTAATTGCGATTAATTTATTTTAAACCTTGTAATCAAACAGTCCCACTAAAATCAATAACCTTTCAAAGATAAAAGCCTGACTAATCTCCGCCCCAGCAGTGAGAAGTCAGTCAGTTTCTTAGATTCCTTGCCGGGTCCTTCTGTTTCCCAGTCACGACACTCCGTTGTTCCTGTTGCCATCTTGGTTCTGTAACTCTGTAAGTGGAAAGAGGAATTATGCATCGGAGCCTCAGTGCCTCTAATAAGCTGGATTCCTTCTGCCTTCACAGCAGCACACAAAAAAAACCTGAAAGAAGAACTATGTTCTTATTTTATAAAGTGCATCTCTATGTGAAGTCAGCGCCACAGCCAGTCTAATAGATTCAGACATTCAAGCGCAGATCATCCGTAAATCATCTCCACCGTGATAGATGATGACCCCCGCCTCCTCTCTTCCTCTTCCACTTTGTCTGTGTCCTCCTAATCCTGTTTATAAGGATCCATTACCTCCTCTCTCTGCATCCCACATTCCTCTCAAGGCCCCGGACTCTGACGGCGGATGATGAATCAACGACACATTTCACTTTAACCTTCCAAGCCGCTCGCCGCGCGCCCGCTCCCCGGCTCGCCGAAGACGAGTCCCGCACCGGGGAGACATGCAGTCCACATCGACAACTCAGGCGTCCAATTTAATGGGGAGGCCTGGGAGTTGAGGCCGCAGCAAAAGGTCCATAATTGGCATCCTTCTAGTCTTATTAAAGGGGAAGGCAGTGGGATGGATCCCTGAAGCCAGATCTCAGCCATTATTAGAATGGTTGTGTAAACAGAATCACAAGGAGACATGACAGTGACACTCATCACACAGTCTTTGTTCTCCAGCTGCAAGTCAGGGTAATTAACTGCTGCAATAAGTGAAATATTGCAGCACAGCTGTAAAGCATCATCAGTTCATTCTGTTGATTTCCGTTGAGAAGAAAATGGTTGGTTGTTTTGTTCTATGAAAGGTTCAGACCTCTTGGATATATCTGCTCTAACCTTTGCTTTTCATAAAACTCCTTTTCATTCCTGCTCAGCCTTCAGAGCTCTTAATTCTGCTTTTTGTGATGCTGGAGACAAAGACGAGGTTGATAGATTCCCGGCTCGCCTCAGCAGCCTCCTCTGCTTCAGTAAACCTGTTTGCTTAAGGAGGGTTTGTGCCGTTCAACGCTTCAAGGTCTTGATCCCCATGAGACAAGAACATAGACAAAAAAACGGCGTTCTCACTTTTTTCTGACTGAATCTGTGCGACGCTCGGTGTTGTCGGCGGACATGTCCGCTCTGGGGAACGCTCCTCCCATCATGAACCGAATCCGCTGATGTCAATAAACATTACAATTGTCTGCTTCTGTTGGGGAAAGTATGCTGCAGTATGGGAGACTTAATAGTTCCTGCGGCTCCGCAGAGAGCTGCATAGAGATGGCACACGCACTATTATCAAACGGCCCTGGTGGTTTGCTTCAGCAGCTTGCTTCTCAAGTGGTGGCTGAATTAGCTGCATGCACCAGCTGACTGCCTCTAAACACTTGTGGACTGTATACATTGCTCACTTTGCAATGTGGGCAAGCTTTCTGCCTGGTCAGAGGTTTCAGTATACTGTGTCTGCAGTCATGGCCTGAAGATTTTGCAGAGGTATGACTTTCCAGGAACAGAGACGTAATTTTCACAGGAAAACACAAACTTTTATGACATTAGTTTTACTCATTTTAAATCTGAAATGTGTGACATTTAGAAAACTGATCATGTAACCAGCTTCATAACAGCAAGCAGGATGAATACCATTATTTAATGGAACCACATGGGACACATAAAAATGATTAAATACAGCCAGAGCATTGGTGTCCAGCTTAGAGTTTAAATATAAATAAGCATGTTGGGAACTGATGCTTTAATATATTACATACCGACTCTAAATAATCATTTTAGGTATCTTCTGTAAGGCAAAAGCATAAAATGTTTGAACGTTTTCTTTTCAAAGATCAAATAATTATATTCCCTTAATCCTCTACCATCCAAAATCACAACCATCTCCTCAGTAAGAGATGGTTATCATCACAGCAGGTCAAAGGTCGCAATCCGCACAGAAGCTGTTTACAGGACGGCGGTTCTTAGCGCCTGAGCTGAGCGCTGATGTCGGATCAGCTCACATGCAGGAAGCTCCAGCTCTGTAGATGAGTTCAGGAAGAGCTGAACAGACCCAGATCCTTCCTGCTGCAGCATCTATGAGATGAAATTCAGCAGACTATTTATGACCGGCTGTAATTAAAACAGTCCTCACCGTTAATCATGGAGGCGTTTGATACTTCGGACACCATGCACAAAATGCTGCAGACACTCTTGGGAGTTAAAGTTTGTCCACCAGCTGTTTGCACATTGGTGAGCCACATCAGCTGTGTGCGTCCTGACACTGAAACCGTCCACCTGAAGCTGAGCCTCTGCATGCAGAGGATGGCCTGAACAGAGCAGGCTGTTGACGGGGAAATGCTGCACTGATTCTGATCTCGAATACTCGTGTCAGATGCAGTGGCATAAATGATGCATCTCAGCAGAGCCATCAATAACAGCCACCGAGCGCCTAATGGACGAATAAAACTGGGCAGATAAGAAGTTCTGCTGGAAGCTTCCATAAATCAGCGCCTCAACGTGACCCACATAGGACCGGACCGAACTGACAGCCGCATAAATTACTATTGGATGCTGTGAGAAGTGTTACTGTTATTGTGATCATCATGAAGTCCGGAGCACCTGACAGCGTTTGTACTAAAAATCACGCTCAAATATTTTACAGCACATGCGTTTGATTTGCGGCGCCTCTGGTTCAGCTCCCTCCGCTGCCGTCGGCGCGTTTTCTCCCTGATACCAAATCACACTCTGGAGTTTGACCTACCTGAGTCGACGCAACGCGTGGATCTCTGAGTGTCTCTGCGCTCATGTGACCTTGACCCTTGACCTGGTCATGACTCTGAGTCAGAGCTAGATATCGTCAGAGTCCATTTTGTTTTGCAACCTGCTGCCATTTAACACACAGACTCCACACATTTCCACCATGAAGGATGGATGGCATGAGAGTGTGTCCACACACACAACTGCAACCGCCAGCAGGGACTGGAGCAAAACTGACTTTTACGAAGGGAGTCAACTGGGAATCGGAGCTTATGTGTATTTTCCTGAATATGATGTGAAAAGTCAACAAATGAAATAATTAGAAGCTCATCATTATTTTCAGAAGTCCTAATTATTTAGTGAAATCTGCTAATTAATAACCATTTGATTGATCAGGGTAAAGGAGTTAAAGCAGTTTGATGACATGAAATTCTGTTTAAAAAATAGACCAACGTGAGTTTTTATTTGTGACTAAAAGCATAAAGAAAACCATGTTCTTATAGGAAAAATTGTGTAAAAAATTAATATAAACTTTCAGTACTTGAGCCACATTTTTGAAGTATGTAATTCAAGCTTCATTCTATTCACTCTATTCACAGTATGTAGCACCAGTTCATCAATAGGCACTGTACAAAAAGTCATTTCATTTCAGTCATACGTAGAAAACAAAGTCACCAAAAACACCATCACACACACACCTCCCCCCCACACACACACACTCTAATGTTTTGTTTCCATAAGCTTCTATTAAACATGAGGGCCAGCAGTTATAATAACTCTGTCCTGGGTTGCATCATTACGTTTAACCAGCCTATTAAAATCAGAATGAAAAGTGATAAAACTATGAAAATTGGACAGCTGACTCTCCACAATTAAACGTTTGTGGAGTCAGAAATGTGAAGTTTCACACCTGCTGCTGGTTTACGGCTCCAGGTTGGTGCGTTGGGATTCTGAGCTCCGGATTGAACTGACTGGCTCGTCTCTACAGACCGCGGCGTTTTCATCCTGACTGCTCCTGATCGGTGTTTACTGACCTTTGACCTCCCGCTCTGGCTTCCACTTCATCGATGACCATCTGCTGGAAAACAGCGCAGACATCAGTGACTAAAAGATCATCTGCATCCTCATCAGTGGACGCGTCAGCTGAGCCTGGTGAGGCGGTTCTGCTCCATCAGCCGTCCATGCTGAGGTCTTTCTGATCTCAGCTCTAAAACATTTTGGGTTAATAATAAACGCAGAGCTTTGACAGCTCAGTTCTTCTGCTCTTTACAACCACACAGCCATAACCTCACGGTGCATTTAGATGTTCGATCTGTGTTTGTTTGGTCTTCCACTCCTCCTGCAAGTTTTGTGAAATTTCAGCTCTTCCCCTTTGCTACCCCAGGACATGTCTTTTCATACGTCTAACTTTTATCCTTTAAAATCCTTTTGAAATGAACGAGGAAAAACTTCAAATGCTTCCACAACCTCGTGATAGTGGAAGCTTGAGTACTTCCACATCCTTGCAGCTAAACACCTTTCAAACTGTAGATGGGTGATGAGGCTTTGGGCTGTTCCCAAACGATTCAACGTTTCAGGAACTTTTTTCACTTTCAGCTCAGAAAAGCTTTTTAAACCGGTCACACTCTGACAGTGATTCTGTTCATGTAAATCTTAAAAGTTTGCAAACAAATTACTTTACTCCTAAACCATTCATAGTACATCAATAATTTACACATCAGATCGTAGGCAGTCATGTTGCTGCCAGTTCTGTCTCGCTTTTCCAGAATCCCGTCACATTTTTTTGCTCTTCAGAGGATTTTGCATAAACTTCAGCATGATGAGCTTTTTTAATTCTGTCCATTAGTTGATCAGTTGACAGTTTTACTTTTATTTCTAATGCTTAAGCTCATTTTTTGCATTTCAGCTGCAGTCTTCAGCTGAAATTCACTCTGGATTTTTACAGAAAATTAAATCATTTCTAGTTTATTGAAACAGCTAAAATTATGTCTAATATCCTTAAAATACCACATCAGTCTAATTCATTCCTTCTTAAATAACACGATCAGAGTTACTCTGGACAAACCTCCAGTCAAGTCAATAATGATCACTTTTTAAAAGATGCTTTAAAAATCTAAATTTTATAGAAATAACTTCCATACATTGTAGTTAAAGGCTAATATATAACATGTTTTATTCGTAAGAATCTCTGCCACGTGATTGGCCAGAACTAATTTCTATTGATTCTATTTTTTCTGAGCTAAAATAAAACAACAAAAGCTAAATATAAAAATATGTGACTCATCCAGAAATCTGGAACAAACTTCCAGAAAACTACAAAACTGCTGAGACACTGATTCCTTTTATTCAAGACTCAACCCAGCTGCTACGAGCTGCTTCTGATTAATAATACCTGGAATATTGATCAGTATATTTGCCTGATAATTATACTTGATGATGGCAATTGACAAAATGTAACATTTATTGTTTGTATCTTTATTGGTTATAGTTTTATCTTGTAAAGCATATTTGAACTGCCTTGTTGCTGAAATGTGCTTCACCTGCCTTGACCAAATTTTCCACAGAAGATTTTATGAATTTGCTGATGCTTTTCGGTCGTTCTGTCCGCAGCAGCTCTTCCTGCCAGAGGAAACCTCCTCCAGCTCCTGGAGGTTCATATAGATTATCTGTTCAAGTCATGGAAGTCACCGTACCAAATCCCATGATGCTGTACGAGACAAAGCTTTCCCAAATGCACCGACCAATCTGACGTAAAGAAAGTCAAACAGGCCTGTGCTCGTCTCCTTAACTCGGGCAGTCAAGTGGAGCTCTCTGCTGCTTCTGCTCTGAACTTCTGAAGAGAGACTGAGAAAGAGTTGTGCACTCGTGACATCCTGCTTAAGAAGTAGTTTGTCTTTCTCTGTAACAAGCTCCGTCCATGCTTGAGCAGTTGGAGAGGCAGCTGTTCTCAGCCAGCCAGCGTGCAAGCCCGGGCTTTTTCCACCCAGGAATTAGGAGTGATGGAGGGGGGAGAGCAGGGAAGAGGCAAAGAGACTTAATTAGGGAGCAGGACAGAAAGGATGAGGTGCAGGAGGATGGTGAAGATGGAGGGAAAAAAGCCAATGAGGAAAAAGAAAGAGAGAGAGAAAAACAGAGGAGAGGAAAGCTGGCAAGAGCAGAGAGACAGTTTGAGCTGAAAATCATTTAGCACTAAGCCAAATGCCAACTAAGAATAGACTTTAAATCAATCAGGCCCAGCTATGTGGCTGGAGAATTAATATGTCCCCCAGGAAGCATTGCCTTTCCCCAACGACTGAAGCAGGGAATATGTTTTCTGAACGCCTGTCACCCACCCAGAAAGATCAGGCTGGAGCTGATTATTTATATGTAGCTCACCAGAAAAATCAAAGCCTCTAAAACTGCATCTGATAAACTTAAAAACCACAACAATCACAGGAGACAACAGGAAGGAACAATGGAAGTCGGCTTGTGTTTCTAAGAACAATCCTCACTTTGAAGGCGTCTCTGTGCTACAGGTGCTGTGATGCCTCTGAAGGCACCACGGCTCCATTTGGTCTCTTTAGAGTCAATCTGCAGAACACAGTAGCTGTGTGACAAACAGGGCCCCGCTAGGCACCTATCCCGCACAACAAAGGCTCCATTTGAACAACAGAGTGGGAACAAGGTCCGTTTGTTTGCTGGGTTTGGATCTGGCCCCACAGCACCTGATTATGTGCAGAGAGAGGCAAACTGAGCTGCAGACGACGTATAGCAGGTCCTGGTGCTGGGAGCCTCCGCCTGCGTTTTACATCCAATCTCTCTGATAAGTAGTTCACTCACTAATTGTCGAGGTCGAGGTAAAAACATTCGCACAAAGCGCTTTCAGACTTTTAAGAATGTGACAATTTGTTGCCTAATTAGCTAAGAGATCTCATCTCCCATTTGATGAAACATTAATCATAAAGCTTCTATTATAGTCAGAGTTGTTTTTCAAAGGAAGCGGCATCAAAAGGACTTCTTTGCCAGCTTCAAACACGGCGGTGGCAGGCAGATCTTTTCTGCGGCTGGTGGCAACTAGCGCTGTGTTTTTTTTTTTCTTCAGACGATGATATAATGGTTGTCACATGAAACACTGTCCTGCCAAATTCCTCCATCCCCATTTATCACTCTTAATCATTTCCTGCACATTCCTCAAGAACACATTTATTGAATGCATCTATCTTTCCCCTGTTGAGGCTGAAGACAGAGACGGATGGCTCCAGCCAGGAGGTTTTAAGGACTTTCCAGGCCAAACGGAGCACAACTGACAGTCTTTGACTCATTTAAATTCTACCTGCTGCTTTGTCTCAAACATGTTTTTCTAGTCTGAGGACCAACATGAGCAAATTACAAATTCTGCAGCTTCCGCACAGAGGTTAAGGAGAGATTAGCTGGAGTAGCTGGAGCTTTCTTGGTCATATTTTGGTCCAAAATGCTGAGTAGCAGAACTGAACATCCCAGTTAGTGTGTGTTCCTGGAACTTACCGTTCAGCTTATCACAACCTAACAGGAGTCTTACAGGCTCCTTTCCAGATTCTTAAACTTGATAAAGTCTCTTTTTATAATATTCTGCTTCCCCCAAATGTTCCATTTTTGTCTTCCACACCAAACATGAAGTTTTCATATATTTATCTTAGAAAGTCCTCATTGTTGTGTGCTAAAAACATGAAACAAGTTTCTAATTCTGGATGAAGCAGATAATTCATAATTGATCAGCATATTTCTGTTGTCAGTGTAGCATGGATGCACAGTGGCGCAGTTGGTAGAGCTGTTGCCTTGCAGCAAGGAGGTTCTGGGTTCGATTCCCAGCCCGGGGTCTTTCTGCATGGAGTTTGCATGTTCTCCCTGTGCATGGTGGTTCTCTCTGGGTTCTCCAGTCCAAAAACATGACTGTCAGGTTAATTGGCCTCTCCAAATTGTCCCTAGGTGTGTGTGCACATGGTTGTTTGTCCTGTATGTCTCTGTGTTGCCCTGCGACAGACTGGTGACCTGTCCAGTGACCCCGCCTCTCACCCAGAACGCTTGCTGGAACCAGCACCTCCCGACCCCATTAAGGGATAAGGGTGGATGGGCGCGCCACCAAAAACCCCCACATGTTAATCTTATTTATGTGTTTTTATTTTTGTAATTTTGTTGTGTTTCATTTTTAAATTGAAGTTATTATTTAAACTAAATTTCTGTAATAATTTGGGGAAAGTATCGTTTTATTTTTGGGGTCGTGACCCGTGACGTCACTTCCTCTTTCACCAGCTCGTCCCTGGCCGGTGTGGAGAAAGGTGAGTTTCTCACGGAGTTTCTGTTGAGGAAAAATTTTACTCTCCTTTAGCTGCTGTGTTCGTAAGACGTTTGTTTCAGTTTTTATACATCATTTCGCGGCTGGTGGATGTCAGAACGAGCCCCCTGCTGCGCCGCGTTTTCATTTTTCACGTCATGTTGCAGGTGAACTGGTGCTGCTGAAATGTTACATTCTGTTCTGTGAAGGCGTGTTGTTCTCATCTGATGTTTTTATTCAACTTTCTTGTTATTTTTTTTCAGCTTTATATATTTAATTCCCACAATATGCAAGTTGTTCTTCATTTCAGTTCTGAAGGTCAGAGGTCAGCAGGGGGTGTTTCCTTTAAAACACCGTCCTGGTGGGAGGCGACCATGTTTTCTGAAACGTTACATTCTGTTCTGTGCAGAATAAGTTTGACTGAGCTGGACGTCCTGAGGAATCTTCCAGAGTTTTACTGGTGGTTCGGTGGAGAAACGCGGAGCCTGGCTTCAGCAGATAAGTTACTTATTTCAACATCAAACCTGTGTTTTGCTTCTTTCCGTCAAGATGCTTTTATTCTGTCGTATTTCTGGTCATTTTGATGTGTAGTGAACTAAGTTCACGTAAAAGATCTCTGACTTCAGCCGTGCATTTTGATTCTTTTAGTTTTAGGATAAAGGAATGATTCCCAGACCTGATCCGGTCAGGAATGCACTTCATTGTGTGAGTTATTGGACTTATACTGGGCCAACAGCAAAGCCTTGAGGAACACCTCTGGTGTAAAATGGCCAAATGAAAAACATAGTTCAAGTCTGCCAAGTAAAATATAAACTAGACGTGGGATTAAAAATGTTAAACCAGTTAATTAAAGGGTGTGTAATTAATTAATCGTAATAAATTGCATTGGAATTGAAAACTTTACAGCGACAAAATGAGCAATCTGCAAATCAAAAACCCTTGAACTGAAGCCCTGGAGCTGTGAAACTATTGCATTAATACCTTAATATCTGTTCAACAAGAGAGTATATTTAGTTTTTAATCTTTTGTTCAGATTCTTCAATAATCAGATTTGTGAAAAGTTTTATTGTATGCATTCAGTTTTCAGGTGTTTCAGAAACTTCTGCTCGTTCATGGAACTGCAGACAACATGGCTGCTGTTTGCAGATTTACCAGAGACAAAATACGCAGAAACCTGTCGAGATGAATTAGGTGAATAATTGTTAAAATTTGAACCTCGTTACAACATATGTCATTAATTAATATTGAAACAAATGCCTCAAAGCCTCTGCCCTAACCTGAACCCAGTTAAGTACAGGAGGGTTAAACCAACATCTTTACTGGTTTGTTTTTTAATCAGCATGTTGTGATCAACTGTATCTAATTCAGTTCTAGGTCCAGTAAGCATGCGTAGCTAAAGAGACTGAAGTAAGAATATTGCTCTATAAAGCTGGTAAGATACTGACTCCTAAACACTGACAGAGCTTCCTGATAAGAACTCTGCAGCTTTTGAAACAGACGGAGGTCCAAAAGTCTCCACAGTCCTCAGTATGCATGCATTGCTGACTGTTTCTATTGCACATAAACCTGGATTATATGTACTAATATACACATTTATACCAAAGTCCTAGATTATAGCACGTCTTCAGAGTGAGTGAGTGTTTCTGTCCACATCTATTAAAACTGAAATTCTTCCTAGAGTTTGGGGTTTTCAGCTCCTGATCCTGTAGAATCTGAGTGCTGCTCTTCAGTCACTGGATTATCAAGAAGCTTCAGAGGCTCAGTGGAAGTCCTTGCCAGAACCTTCAGACTGAAGAGCCTTTGTGGACTTGTTTGAAATGGCTTCAACTGCAAATCTCCATTATTCATGCATCTCTCCCACACTCCCCCGTACACAGAAATCTTTTTCTGCTCCGCCGCCCAGCCAGGGGTCAGCACCCCCATTAGAAGATGCAGAAGAAGACTTTTCCAGGCGCCTTTAGCAGAATTAGAATCTCTTTCTGTTTGTGGTGAGAGGTTCTCCTCTGCTTTTGCCCCGCTGCTGCTAATGCTGCGGAGAAACACTTTCCTGTTTGGTCCGCAGCACCATTTCACTATGTAATCACCAAACTCATGAAAATTGCAGCAGTGGTGAATAATTTAACGTGGCTGCGTTAAAAATGATGTCTTGTACGGTGTCATGACGATGGAGGTCCAGCCCAGGGAATCAGACAGTGTAGAGGAAAAAAGTCATTTCTTTATCACACACTTCTGCTGGTCACATGATGCTTCCCCTTACTTCCTGTGTTTCTTTGTTGTTGCTCCAGGTGGAGCTTGGCTTGCGATGAGGAGCAGCCGTTTGGCTGCAGGATGGTGGCTAACTGTACTCCACCTATAGCCTAATTCATTTTAACCACCATGTGCAGGAGTTAAAGCTGCTCACCAGAAATTAAATGTAAAATGTTGACGTTCTGCGGTTTAACTTCGACTGTTTGCCCCGGTGAGCAGCAGAAAGCAGTGAAGGACAGAATGTTGCACTAAGCTGCTCAGCCACCCAGGAGGCCTGCACTGATTTTATTTGATTAAGTGCAATCATGAAATCCCAAGTCACTGAGGTCTGCTCCAGTCAGGCCCTTCATAAAAACACCATGTAATAAATAAATCCTGCTCTGTCGGATAAACACTGCTGTTGTGCTGCCAGGCCCGTCTGCTGCTGCGCTGCATGTTAACAGAGCGAGTAATGAATGGTTTTATGGAAGATTATGTAACGAGCATATTGTGTGTGAGGACACATGAAAACCAGTGAAGCTTGCTAAAGTAAAAGCTTCGCAGCAGGAGCGTGCTGTTATATTGACCTTTAGCAGAACGAGTTATCTGACGTCCCGACTTCAACCCCGTAAATATGTGTTTGAATCAAATCCTGATGCCGTCCAGGCAGAAGGCAAACGAGCCACGTTTCGTTCAGTACCTGACAGGTTTTCTATCAGTTGGTTTCAGAGGCACAGACTGCAGCAGTGAGGGAGCATGTGGTCGAGGCGGACAGTTGATTGCATCAGGTTGTCAACGTTGCAGCAATCTTCTTGTGCTGTGCATGCATGTGGCGACAGTGGAGAGGAGAACTCAGTTTTCTCTCCATAGAAGCAACGCCTGGCCTGGCGTTCTGATTGGCTGTGGTACTTCCTGGAGGCGGGATCAGCTGACATGATGCTGCCATCGACAAGTCGTTCTCCCTCTCCTGCTGTTAACTTTATACTTTCATGAACATCATAAAAACATCAGTTCTTCTGTTTCTTTCTGTGTCTCTGCTCAGACCTTCAGTCTGTCGTGTCGTGGTACCGAGCCTGGTTCTGGTTCTGGTTCTGTAGGATGTTTCTTCCTGTTAAAGAGGAGTTTTTCCTCTCCACTGTTGCTTCATACATGCTCTGTATGAGGGATTGCTGTAAAGTTAAAGACGCAGTGCAAGAGCTTGTCGCCCCCTGCTGGTCCAGGAGAAACCTGCAGGATTGCATCCCAGGGTTTCCTTACACAGAAACTTTTTAATTCATTTGAATAATAAAATGAGTTTAATTCACTTATTGATAACTAGAATAAATTGGATGTATTATTGGATTGAAATTACGTTTTTGTAAAATTCCTTGAGACGACGTTTGCTGTGAATCTTGTCCATATAAATAAACTGAATGGAATTGAAACGAGGCCCAGTTTTGGATGCAGGTTGCAGGAGGCCTGGTGTGTCTCCAGCAGTCATTGGCTGAGAGGAGGACACACACTGGACAGGTAGAGAGTGGAGTAACTTAGATAAAGAGAGTAAAAAACAAAGAGAAGATGAAGTTCAAGGCAGCAGTAACTGCAGATGGAGCAGAACTGATGAAGATGGACCTGTTGTTCGCTGAGCGACGCTCAAGGTTTCTGTTAGGAACATCTGGAATGAAGGGAAGCTTAATTTATGGAATATGGAGGAATATGATTTTTCATGTTCATCAGAACTCTTGCTGCAGTATTTTGGATCAACTGAAGGATTTTTAATGCTTTTTTTTTTTTTGATTTTCTGAAGGTAAAGACTGACTTAGTCCAGCCTGGAAGTAACAAACAAACGGCCGAGTCTGCTTTTCCTAGACAGGATGTTTCATATTGAGGCGATATGGTGGAGGTGAAAGAAGGAAGACCTAGAAACTTGTTGATTATGGGATGTAAATGAGATCCTGGTTGTTTGCTGTAATACCTGAGCTCATTTCAATCACATCCAGATTAAGTGATTAAATAATCAGGTTTATTTTTCTCTGATCCAAAAAGCAACAACTTCTTGTCAGAAAGCAAAATGTACAAATGTAAAAGTCCTTCAGGTTTTTATATCTTCAATACATGCCTGTAATCTACAGGATTTATGCATAAATGTAGCTGCATATTACCAGCATACCAGGAAAAATGCACTCAGTATTCCAAGTGGAAGCATAAACAAGATATAGCAAAGATAATTGGCCCAAGCAGTGAACCCTGTGGTGCTCCACAAGTAACCCTGCAGCATGATGACGTGTTATTTACATCCTGGATTTGGTTCTAGCTAAATTTCACTTCATCTGTTCACAGCTGTTCAGTTGGTAGATGAAACAAATCAGACAGACATGCATGTTGCTGCTTCCTGAAGTTCAGACTGAGCGTCAGGTTTCAGAGGAAAGGAAATAAAAGAAGAGTTAAGTGAATAGTTGTTTCAGAGGTCAAAGGTCATTGGTTGAAGGTAACAGGTTGCAGCATCTGTGCAGCAACCTTTAGTTTAGAGATGTAAAATAGTTTATTTAGTTACAAAGTCGGCCTTCTATCACCTGAAGAACATCTCCAGGATTAGAGGACTGATGTCTCAGTGAGATCTAGAGAAACTCATCCATGAGTTTATCTTTAGTCGCATCGATTCCTGCAGCAGCGTCTTCACAGGTCTGACTAGCAAATCAATCAAACAGCTGCAGCTGATCCAGATGCTGCTGCTGGCGTTCTCACTAAAACCAGGAAGATAGAACAGAACACCAGTTTGTGCTCTATCTTCTTTAAAATACTGTTGTTAGTTTATAAATCACAATACATTAAAGATCTGCTGTTGTTCTACCAACCATCCAGACCCCTCAGGTTCTGGTTCTGGTCTGCTCTGCATCCCCAGAACCAGAACCAAACGAGGAGAAGCAGCTTTCAGCTTCTATGCACCACAAATCTGGAACAAACTTCCAGAAAACTGTAAAACAGCTGAAACACTGAGAGCCTTTAAATCTGGACTAAAAACCCACCTGTTTAGAGTCGTTTATGAAACATAATCATTTATGAATTTAATGAATGTGTTGATTGTTGATTCTGTTGCATAACTCTGTTTTTATGTTTATGAGGTAAAGCACTTTGAAAGGCCCTGTTGCTGAAATGTGCTATACAAATAAAATTTTATTTGATTAATATTATTTGATTTATTGTGCCCTTCAGAGGAAGACAGAAGTAAAACCTAAATGTCCATCAGCAAACTGTAATCTATAACTGCTGTGACAGTGTTTGTTTCCTCCATGCTAATAAATATTGAATAGGAAGATGTAATCCATGGATTCACATGGGTGGAGTCGTCCATCTCATCGGCTTTTGTCTCACACCTGATCAGAAGCGCTTTGGCCAGTCAACATGTATATTTTGTGGAGTCGGAGGCCTGTGTGTGTTTGAGCCCCGGCAGATTCCACACTTCCTGCTCTGATCCAGTGGTTGAGCCAGGAGCTGTAAATGCCATCGCATTAATGATGCCTCCAGGGTTCTGGTCCCCTGCATCTCAGTGCAGCATGTTTGTTAAACACTGGGTGGCCGCGTCCTCCCAGCTGTCCCAGTGTCATTTCCATGCTGCTTAACTGTGCCACAGCCCCACAACCGTTTTAATTACTTTGCTCTAAAGAGCTCAGAGGATGACGGTGCTTTTTCAGCTACGACTGTGGAAACCTGCTGCAAAGGTGGGATCTTAGAAAGACTTTGATAAAATGCAAACGCACAGTGCATGGTACGGCATGATCATTTTAATGTCTAGCATATATTCTTAAGGAAAACATATCTTATGTATTTTTCAATCAAAATAAATTGAACTGACTGACCGTGACCTTACAATGACCTTATTATATCTATATATTATTCAAATGTAGCCATAAGCTTGACATAAATTAAACTTTTATCACCACATTTCCACATGCAGGAGTCAAAGTGAGCGTTATTCCAGTGACGTTGGCGCCAACGTGCAGCATTTTCACGGCACTCACCTTTGACCCCTCCTGTGAAGATGCCTAATAGGTCAAGACTTTCCAGTTTTTCATTTCTGTGTCTTTTCGTCTCATGGTTCAACACGAGGCTCACAGGAATGGACAGCTGCACCCAGGAAACCAAGACACACAGCCACAGCCACGCTCATTAAAACCATGAACATCAGTGTGTCTGTTTTGATGCATTCCTTCCAATCGGCCGTTCTTCACTGACGCTCTTAACTGGCCGCCTAATGGCTACTACTTCCTTGCAAAAGGCCTTTTAGAGTCCCTGCCTGCAAAAACATGATCTGTTGACCGCGGGCAGCTCTGCTGGTATCCGATTCTGATTGGAGTGACAGATTGACTGTTTTGTTTGCTAAAGCCCTTTTATAAACCCATAGATTGCAAAGCAAGGCCTCCGCCAGAACCGCAGCCCTCACCAATAAATCCAGCGGCAGACACGGCGTCTATTTAGTCATAAATATGCACAGTGGACTCAATTACTCAGCGCGTTATTCGCACAGCTGCTCCAGACATAGTTTACTGTGTGTCTCCCTGAGAAACACGAATCATATTTATTTGACTCCAGTAGAAAAATCTGCTGCGTCAGCTCGTTTCTCAGCAGCTTTCTTTCAGGTGAGTTCCACCTCCAGGCGTTCAGAGACAGAAAACAGTTCATTTCAGTCCAATCCGTGTTCAGCATACACATAAAGCAATAGATGAACGCTGCCTTCAGATGGTTTATATCACGGTGAACTTTTTCCTCTTTTCTTACAGTACAACCACTAACTTATTTTATGGAGGCCGAGCAACTCAAACCTGTACACAACCGTGAAGTGGAAAGAAAACGAGGCAGTTTTAAACATTTTTAAAACTAAAGTGTTCTATTTATATTCAACCCATTTTACTCTGACACCCCAAACCTCAAATTATCCCTGAACTTTGACCTCAAATCCAAAACCGCACAACAGAACGTTCAAAACATTTTTTCCATCGATCATAATGAACAAACATCATATCCCCAAATCCAACGTCTGTCTGACCAGATGGCCGGACAGAGACACAAAGAGGAGCAGCAAAAGCGAAGGAGGCGGATTAGCAGAGCTAGCTAACAACTGATGATGTTGCTGTGGAATATCATGTCTGCTGTCCAGATCTGAAGCTGTTAGCATTACAGCAACAATCTTCAGTCAGAGGGCTCCTCAGATGCACTGACTGCTACTGGAGTATGATGGGACGTGTGACAACATTTAGCTTCCCTCCCAAAACCCTGAAGACCTGCAGCTGGTTCTGCAGAGCATGAGACACAAACACACAGCTTGTCTTCCACACGCTTCTGTGTGTATAAATAAAAACTGAGATTCGATATTCTTCCGTTTTCATGCCTGAGCTCTGTTTCGTGTTCATCTGTCTCATGAAATCCCAGTGAAACTCACTGAGGTTCCGCTGTGACGTACCAAATGTTAAAAAGTTCAAAGGGTAAGAACTATCTGAGCAGTTTATGTAAATCCTCCCCGTTTCTGGAGTTAATTTGAAGAAAACGTCTGGAATAAAAATCCCCAGCAGCCTCTGCCCCGTGAGAGAACAGATGTGTCTAAATATGCAGGACTTCCATTAATATGGCTGATATATTATCAGATGGAGGCTGAGCCATCAGGCAGGAAGCTGCTACCAGAAACCGTTCAAACGGACATTTATCTTTCCTTTAAATGCAAAAGTTTCTGAAAGCAGGTAAATAACTGTTGAACAGTATTTTCTTCTGAACTCAACATACATAAATCATAAACACAGTGAGATTCAGTTGCTTCTTGCTGCCATTATTCAGGGAACAGACGCTAATATCTGCTGGGAAGTGAGTCAGGCTGCCTATTAGGCATGCTCAGGCTGAACCATAAGACCACCAACCGCCTTGAAATTATTCTGCAGGCTCTGCCTCAAATTACAGCTTAATTGAACTTTTCACAACCATACAATAGCAAACTCTTCCTGGGGTCAAAGTTGGCAGAGTGGCGAGGGGTGCTGAAACCTAAAGACATCATTAGCGCGGCTCGTCTCATCATTATCCTCTTAGGCCGGTGACTCCGTTCAGATGTGAGGTCAATTACAAATCTAGCTATTTGCATGGAGGCGCGTTAGCAGGTGGGACGCTCGGCCGTCAGGAGGAACAAATGGTCTGCACTAAACGAAATGAAAAATTATACACCGGTTAGCAGAAAACGTTAAATTATTCATAAAGAATAAAAATAGAGCTTTCATTTAGTTGATTACATTTACCGTTTAATTAAACTTGAAATATGAACCTCTGTCCACTTTTTCAACAAAAAGAACAAGGATTTTATTGTAACTAGACAAAAACCAAAGGGCTGAGAGACTCTGCTGACCTGTTTCCTCCAACCGGAAACACAAACGTCATTTCTTGTGTCTGTTCCTCTTCGTCACATCCTGGTATGAAGATCCGGTTCCAGGCTAGACGCTTTGGATGGTCGCTGCCTCCAATTTCACCACTAGGGGTCAGTATCTGCTTTAAAGTGTTGCTATAACAACAAATTCCCAAATAATTAGCAGTTAATCATTTCAAACTTTACAGTTCAGGAGGAAAAATATAAGGAATGCAGGCAGTTTTTGAGGCCAAACTATAAAAAGCAAAATGTGGAAATCAGAACTTAATAAGCCGATGGAGAAACATTAAATCTACATGAATATTAAATGTTTTTCTCAGGCTCGTTAAATATTCATCCTGTGGTCATTTAAAACATTTTGGTGCTACATTAAATATAAATACTGCTTTGTGACCCTCGCTGTGAAACGTTAACACTAAACTGAGCATTTAAAGTTTAATTAGTGTTTTCTTGTGGTTTTAATTAACACCACAACCCTTTAAGAAGTCGGTTGTAAAGCAGGTAGGCAGGAGTCATTTATTTCTAGCAGATGTTCACCCCAGGGCTCAGCCGACAAACATGTTTTCTAAAGCTAATAGCTATGCTTACGCCGCTCCACACTTACTGGAGTTGGCTTAAATAAACTTTATGTTTCACTGAAGAATTATGAAGTCACGCTGAAACATGCCGACATGAATCCGGTCCCTTGTGCCGCCGTATTTGTCACTGTCGTATTAGAACAGCACAAACTTTAACGGCTGACCGTTTTCCACACTGACCCACACTCAGTTTCTGCTAACAAATTTCAAAAGGTGAAACATTTAGTGATTTTTTTTTTTTTAAAGAGCTACATAATTTCTACAGGTAGTCATGAATGTTATGCTTGCTATGTTATTGCTACTGTATCTGCATGCGACACTTGGAGTTATTGTTTCAGTTGTTTCTCATAAGGTGAATTTTCTTAATTTTATTTTTGCATTATTTCCATTAGATTTAGCAACGGAAAGAACAGACTGAGTTCAGCACCTTTTTATTGAATTAACTGCCAAAGCTTGGAAATAATCCCAAGAGCTCTACCTCGTCATCACAAGAAAGTTAAAATAAAAAAAAAACCTTCTCGTTATAACAAGATGCGTTTTTTCTTGTTATAACAAGAAAGTCTCACTTTAATCAGATGTAAAAATAAGTTCCTCTGACAGATTAAAAGGTCATAGATGGGTTCACTGTTTCCTCTGGATGACGTCTGACAACTGAAGAGGTGTTGTTGTTTTACTGTTACAACTTCTCTTTTCAAAGGGAACATTTTGGCTTTATTGGGGCATAAATTTCATCGCTTTTTTTAAAATCTTGTTACAGTGATAAAAGTTTCTCATTTAAATGAGGTACTGCTTCTGAATTTATCTCCAAGCTTTGATATTTCAATGTTTTTGTACGTTTTAAACCACTACATGGACTTATTTTGTGCAGGTTAGTGAGAAGAGATGAAATGAAGATTTTTTTAAAAATATTTTAAATAATACTCTGTTAATTTTGGGTCAGTAATTTTCCTAGATTTGCCGGGCATGGTCTCCTGTTTTTCCCATTTTGAAGGAAAGGGCAGCAGGATGGGCTTCATGTCATGTTTATTCCTCTGGGAAAAACAAAGTTGTGAACTGGGATATTTTCATGAGGTGAATAAATTAAAGGTTGATATGTTTTTCAGTATAATTTTGTGCTACTGTAGTGAATTTATTTTAAGGCCGTTTTACACATCGCTACCAGTGGTGCCAATAAATGTGGAAGGTGGAATTTAGATGCTTTTATCTTCAGGGACCTCGTGTTTTCTCCAACACAGATTTCCTTTGAGTCGCTGCAGTGGATGTTTGAAACAATGGCCTCGCCTGAAGCAGCACTAATTCATAAAAAGAGGCTGATCAAACGTGGAAATGTGCTGCGTCTTCCAGAGCGACACGGTTTTCCACATGTTCATGAATTAGTCATGCGCGCACACCCACTGAGGTAAACAAATCAGCCCGATGAGCTCCGACTGCAACCAGAGAATTCCAGCAGATTGTTCGTTTCTCGTCGACTGACTCCAGATAGACGGCGCCGCCGCGCTGCCTCTGAAGGTCACCGGCGCTCTGAACATCCAGCACACTGGACAGAAAATGAGATTCATTAATAATTATCGTTGCTTCACTCTGGGGATACTGGTGATGTTCCTGAGCAGCAAATATTAATATTTCAGCCTTCGTAGAAAAGCTTTTAAAGCAGCCACTTAGTTTGCCCTGCTCACGCGGACTAAAGTTGATCTTCCTCTTTATCTTTTTTAAGCTTATTTTCCCCGATTTTCTTTTTTGCCTGATGTTGATTTGAGAACTCCAAATGTTAGTGAGAAGCTCTGATGAAAGCTGCACTCCAGTACGCCTCTATTCTCCAGCCTGATGAATAGAAACTAATGGCTTATCTGTGGCAGAGAGAAAGAAAAGGTGAATACACAACAGGTGGATTCGGTTTCACAGCTGATTATGTGTTCAATCTGGAGCACTTTATGGAAGAGTCATTTCAGCCGCGCAGGATGTTGAAATGGAGGGGATTTCAGGGAAGCAGAAGAATCTGAATGCAAGTTAGTGAGAGCTGCCTTTGTGTGTGAAATATGCACTTTTCCCAAACAGTCTGAATGAAGTCACTGTGTGGTGGAATGCCTCCTTCGGTAGACACAGAAATCCCTCCTTATTCCTCTGTTGTGCTCTAACAATTAGACCTTCAACGAGCCACAGCAGTCGCTTCGTTGGCCTGTTAGGTAGATTAGAAAACACCAATTTACAGCTTTTATGTTAACTCCAAGGGAATAAAAGCAGATTTCTGAGGGCATTGGGATCATAATGAGCCTCTGGAAACTGGGCAGCGGGGCAGGAAGAATGTCTAATGAGAGGGAAGTGAGTAAAAAGCAGAGTTTGTAAGCAGGAAAAGAGAAGAGAACATAAAGTCCAGGTCCAGCTTCAGGAGGATATCATCAAGGTGATATGATGTCGCGAAGCCAAAGGACCGTCAATGCTAACTTTAATCTGCTTCAACCATCTGTCTCGAGGTCACGTCAGGTGTCCTCGGAACCTGTGGTTTAGTCAAAGCAAATGCTGTTTCATGAGAACAGTGGCCTAGAATCAGAAAACATCTGATCTCAAATTGTCTTTGGTTTCAGGTGTTCAAGAACATTTTGTTTAGCCTAACAAATATCTTCCCAACCGTTAGAGTATTGAGATAAAACCTGTTCCGAGTCAATCGAACCAAGCCTGGTTGTTACCTTCCCACTCGATTCTCATCTCCCTGCAGTTCTCCTCCTGGGATTTCTCCCATTGAACTCCAGATTTCAGGTTGAATTTCAAGCAGGCCAATTAGCGAGCAGGAGCAGTTGTGAACTGTAGCTCAGGAAGTGAAGGAAGCCGGTCGGTGTCGGCCAGACTTCCAAATACTGAGCGATTAAAGTCAGAAGAGGAATATTTAAGATATTTTACTGCTGGCATAGATGCTGTGGCGTTACTCCCCTCGGGTTGTTCACGGCATGCACTATTCCTGGTAGGCTTCATCTAACTGGCGCATTTCATATGTCACGGCCAAACGTTAGCGAATGGATCAAGTTTAAAACTTCATCGGAGTCCAGGCCTCCAGCAAACAATCGATTCTCAACAGCTGATGAAGCAAAGCGAAGAACGAGGGGACGGTTCTTACCGGGCTGACCAAACCAGAAAACAATCAAAAATTAAACTCAAAATGTAAAGCTTGTGGAAAAAATCTGATTTCTGCCACAAGTGAAACACAAAAGAAACACAAAGAGTCCCAACAGTTTTCAGTCAGAAACATTTTCATCTCAAATCATTTCCCACATGTTTCCTAAACTCACTTATTCTAATGTATCAAACTCTTCCTGCATTCATTAATCAGTAATGCTATATATTGTAATTTCATTCAGCTGAACAAAGACCAGTCAGGTGTGCCTAGTCTGCTCTTTTCACCTTGACTTAATGCTGCTTTGGGTTTACACTTTGTTTTCAGTGTAATTTCAGACTTTCAGATAAAATTATAACTGGTGGCAGAGAAACAATGAGCCATTGGTGTTGGAATACCCAAATAACAATTAAACATCTTTATAGATCTACTTATTCAATAATTTAACAGCAAAGGTGTTTTCAAATTTCAAATGTTGCTTATTTTTCCACAGGACTGTGATTAATTGGGATTAATTACTTACAGACCCTGCAATCAACTCGATTAAACATTGGAGTCCACCACCAATGGAAATATATATTTTTTATTTTAATGTGAGATGAGATCAGTTAATGAAAAGGAAAAATGTTCATATTAATTTGAGAAGATATGCGACTGATTTATGAACATTAATTTCATGTGGCTTTACTTCCCTATGCCAGAATTACAGAGCAGCAGCCACGTTCTTAGCAAAGATGCCCAGCCGCCATAACTTTAGGGCTTCTCCAACTTAAAATGGATTATCCAATTAATGTATTTCAAGCTGCATGACAGTACGGAGCAGAGCGACACACTGGTTCAGCCAATTTAGGACACCGCTTGAGATGTAACTCAGAAACTGGAAATAGAATCCTGACTAACCACCGGCCTTTTTCTGGCTTTGATTTTGTGTGCAGCCTGTCACATAAATTACATTTTTAAATATAGATTTTTATATTTTCTTCCTGAACGAATTAGTAATTAATAAAAGGCAGAGCCACAAACATGTCAGATAGTGTTATAAATGGAGAGATGGTTAACTGAGACGTTGCACCGCTCTCCATGAGCCCGTGGCGAACCTGACCCCATCTCTGCTCTGATGTTTATGAATACAAATAAGGTGGATGTCACTGCTGAGCTTTCTTCTGTCTGGCCTAACTTTTCTTTTAAGCTTAGAGCAGAAAATATCAAAATGAATCATTTCCACAATCGTCGCCACATATCCCTGTTTGACGTCACTGTTTTTATTCCTGCATGATTTCCAGATGTCGTCATGCGGTCCTGTTCAAAGTCACGTCTCACAAATTTTTACACATTTTGACCAAATGAAATTCTGGGGATTTGAAGTGATAGATCAACACAAATTTAGATTTTCGAATCATTAGCAGGCTTTCCTTCTTATTGTATTCAGATGTCTTGATGTCCCTAAATAGAACTAATGTCCTTCAGAAGTCACCTCATTAATGCCTACAGTCCATCTGAGTGAAATCCCCCCTCTGTTTGCTGGTGTGGTTGGATTACAGTAAATTCAGATTAAAGAACAAGTCAATACATCTAATGCACGAAGCTAACTGACATTGTATTCCTACCCTTTTTTCTTCATAAAAGAGAAATTACAAGTCTTTGGTGACAAGTTGTTAGCCTATCAAAGGCTAACGCTAGGCTGTCCAATGGTTCTGCTTACCTATGCATGCTAACGGCCAGCAGAGGAAGATGATGGGTCCAGTGAGTGACCAGCATAGGCATGCTATCCAGTAGCTTCTCCAAAGCTAATGCAAGTCAATCATCAGATCAACAGCTAGCTAGAACTTGTTGTTTAGCTGTTTCTCTCCTGGCTGGAGACAAAGAGGCTCCTGATGACATTAGCGCTTTACTTTTCCTTAAACATATGAAGTAAACCTGGATCAGTGCTTCTGTGTTTGTGTGCTCTGTTGTCTCAAATCCACAGTCAGTAACAGCAGACGGCAAATACAAATAAAAAATTTATTTAATGGCTAAAAAAGTGATTCTGCATCATACGTTTCCTTTAAAAATACCAATTGCTTTGATTTAGCATGTGAATGCTAGCGTACTAGCGTACTAGCTTAGTCGATTCTCAGTCATCTAAGAGGAATACTTGAAAGTCCCACTTGAAAGTTTACGTCATCAAATTAATGAAAACTTCCGATACCAGGCAAAGATAACTGGTAAATCCAAAAAACAACCTTCAACTTTGTTTACTTCAGGAAAAATCTTTCCAAATCAACCTGGCTTTTCTTCAAACTAGAGGCTTCCATTGTTACTAATAAATGAACTCCATCACTGTAAAAAAACAGATGCCTAACAAACGTTTTCCCAACATAGACGAGCACCGCTCAAAACGAAAAACCTTCCACCAGGACAGGAAGCGTAAGGAACGAAGCATCAGTCAAAGCCGCCTGTGCTGAGGTGGACGAGTCTGCTGCTGCAGGTGAAACTGGCACTAATTGATGATTTTGCTGCTGACCGAAGCAACAGGATGAATACAAAGCTACTCTGGAGCTCACATCCTAAAAGAGGCGTTTTAGCCTGCTGGCCACAGTCTCAGCGCAACGAATCTGACCAGAAACAAACTGAAGCTGCTGAGATGTTCAGGTTAAAACGCTGAAACAACACAGACTGGCTAAATAAACCATCTGGCTCAAATTCAGGCTGGCAGTCAAGAAAACACCAATAAAAACAGAGGCTGGGTATAGAAACTTGGAAAATGGAGAAGAAAATGATGTTTATGTTTCTGCGTTTGACAGATTCTTTTATCCAAAGGGACTCACAAATAAGGATATACAAATATTTCAGGGTTCAGAAAGTCATTGATACAAAGAGTATTTCATGGCGTTTATGCAAAGCGTGCATAAAGTTACCCAGATGGAGGAGTGGAAATTAAATGAAACTACACATGGCGAAAGGTCATGTAACTATATTGCAATGATTGCAGTGTGAGATGAAAAGCTGGCAGGACGGATGCATCGATGCTGCAGAGTCAGGAAGATGAAGCAGGAACTGGATGGAGCCAATCAGCCGGAGCAGAGCAGAATCACAGTGGTGGCCTTAGTTCTTGGTAAAATGCCTCAACATTTTACCAGTTTATTGCTACATCAATAAACTGAAGTGAATTGATTTGAGTTGATCTGGATGTGAACCAAACAGAGATTTCCTTCTTGGTGCTCGACAGTGTGAAGTTATCTGTGCTTGTTGAGACAAAGAGCCTGAGGAGAAAACAAACAAACATAAAAGCACAAAACTCCAAACGCTCAAACGTTTACTGTGCATCTATGTGTAATAAAGACCAATCATGACTTCAGGAAGCTAAAAGGCTCTCAGTGCAGCTTAGCTTAGAGTTCGAAGCCAAAGGCAGCTTTCCCTGGCCTCATTTCTGACACACAGGAGCGTCTTGGCTTCCTGGTGTGTATTCACACAAATCATTCCGCTCACTTCTGCATATCGCCGCCTTCAACATCCTCAGAAATCCATTTCTGCAATCGGCAGAACATCGATTCCCCGTGAATGGATGGCGAGTCCAGACGGGCACATGAGATGACTCTGTGTGAAATGGTTAACGCAGGACACACACACACGCGCACACACACACCGAGGTAAGCAGCAGATCTGGTTAATAAGCCTGTGAGGGTACTGTGAGCTCCGTCCATCGAAACAACATAAATCAGTGAAATGTGTCTGCTTACTGTGATGCTTCATGTGGAGAGGAAGCTCCTCATCTCTAACGTCTTTGGTTCGACGGCTTCAAGTGATCAGAGCTGAAAGAAAACAGAGGAACTGAAAGGTTGTTTCATACTCAATATGCATGAGAAGCAGAATGCCTTTTATATTCATATATATTTACACCAGCAGATGTCTTAGTAGTCGGTACATTTGTATCGTAAAGCTAAGCTGTTCAACCTGACATCAGGACGGGAAGCTGGTCCACAGGCTGAGATGTCAACATGACCCAGAGATCTGATAGATTTCTGATTCTGCTCAGTGAAATGATGATATACTGAAAAATGAACTGTCAAATAAATAGTCTAAATCGTTTTTTAAGGCTGTTTTCTTTGTTTCTGTTCATGTATAACAGTCTCAGGACTAACAGCTCAATATCCAGGTGATGTTTCACAGTGACGTCCCGGATGACGCCATCAGGTGTTGGTTAGCTCTGCTAATCCACCTCCTTTGCTTTTGCTGTCCTTCTTCCCCTCCCCTTCTATATTTCTGCCTGGCTGTTCGATTGCAAGCCGAGTAGAGAGATGTTGGAGTCTGCGGTGCACAACATCTGAAACTATAAGGAATAATCGATCAGTTATTCCTAAATTAAACAAAAAACATTATAACAAAATCTCCAAAAAAAAGAGACTCATAACTGTTTGTGCTCCTTCTTCACATGACAACTACAAACTACGATGTAGTAAATGTTTATGTGTCAGAGCAGCACAGAGCATTGCATTTTGGGAAGTTACTGGAACATAACACATTTTTGAAAAACGGTTATATAAATAGGAATCCGAAAATGGGAATTATTATTAATTTTCCCTTATTAGGTGATTTCTGAAGGCAGCTGGATTTATTTATAGGTGTTGAGGCAAAGTGTGCATTATATTAATGCACACCATCAGATATGTATTTTATTATGTTCAGTAGTTCAGTAGTTCCTTCAGACTATTGAAGGAATTAACAGTTACAGCTGACCCGGCTGAAGAGCTACAAGCCAGTAAACCTCATCTGAGAGTCATGACAGATATCTGTATGCATCACGCTATGCAGCAAAGCAAAATACCATTTGTTGCAGTTTCTGTGCAGACTTCCCTCCGGTGAAGGTAATCATGTCTCCAGGCAGCGTTTCCCTCCCTGATGGCTCACTCCCTGGCTGAGGGTGGGAAGCAGGCAGCTGTTGCTGCTCTGTGGCCATTTGAACGTCGCGTTTGGCTGCAGACGCTCATCAACATTCGCTGCTAACCTCCGGTGATTAGACACGCAGAGCTGCAGGGTCTCTAAGAGATGAACTTTCATTGTTTCTGCTGGCATTTTGTGCCGGATAAATACATGATGTCCATTTTCTGGCCTAATTCAGGAAGCAGTGGCAGCCTGCTGCCCTTCAGCTGCATCAAACCAATCATCCTGCAGGCGAGGCAGAGAAAAGCTCCTTAATAACTCTTTAATAACTGCATAATATGTTGCACTTAATAGGAAACATGTTAATTTGTGGGAATGATCAGAGGCACTTGGCTGCTGGAGGTCGTGATCAAGTGGGCATAAAATGATCAAAGCCAGCCTGTGGATTTAAAATGAATAATATTACAAACAAGCAAAAGAAATAAAATATTACCTCGCATGTAATAGAAATATGTAGCATTTTCCATAGAAATGAAGAGATAAGTTTCATCATTAGGCTCAGAATACATGAGTGCATCTGTCTATATATAAATTACATCAAAAGCAACTCAGTGAAGTGAATTTATTCATGTTATTCCTACATTTAATGGTTTTGGCTTAGAGATACTGTCACATAAAATAAAATATTCCATCACACCAATAACATGGATTTGATTCATCTGGTCCCACTGAAAGCATGTCAAACTGTTCAGTGTTTGTGCTCAGTGTGTGGTTTGGTCTGGGCTCCTTTAGCTTGAATTACTGCAGCACAGAGATCAGCCACACCTGATTGGATGAACCAAATCAACTTCAACACGATTGGACACGCGTGTCATCGTAGGCGCACCTGATTGGACCAAATGAACGTTTATCGTTGAACTTTTTTTATTTTTTTAATATGTCTGCCATCTCTGGCATCAACTTTCATTTGTTTATTTCATTTCGCCAGCTTGTTTCAAACCTGGGCGTCAGAAGACTTGTTAAGCACCAAAACTGGGGCGCATTCATTACTCTGAGCAGAGAACTTCCTGTTGCATTTCAAAATAAGAGTACCAACATTAACTAACAGCAGGGATTTTACAGAGATGCTTCAAAGTGGGGAGGGTTAAAAGTTGACACTTTACCATTACATTAAAAAAGAAAATGTTAGGATCTGTTGTTCTGTGGTTTATTATTTTGGGTCCTGTTAGTTCTGGCTCTCTCTCTCTCTCTCTCTCTGTCTCTCTCTCTGTGTCTCTCTCTCTCTCTCTGTGTCTCTCTCTCTCTCTCTCTCTGTCTCTCTCTCTCTCTCTCTCTTTCTCTCTCTCTCTCTCTCTCTCACCTGCAGTCACTTTGTTTCAGCATTCAACCCTAACTCTCCCAGTACTTTAGCGCCTCTTTCTCAGTCACTCCTTGCCGGATCCTTCCGTTACTTCCCCGGTTTCCCTGCTGTCTTCCCATGTCTCCCTTCTGGCTTTTCCTTGTGAATTACTTCTGTTCCACTCTGGCTTCCTGTATTTTTGGAAGTTTTGTTCTTTATTGTTTCATAAAATCTGCAACACAACATTATGTCTCGAGCCTGGGCTATCTTCAAACACTCAACAAGACAAAACATCTGTTTTGGTTACTGAAATAATGTAAAACTGAGTTTTTACCTGAGTTTTTCCTTCTACTTAACTTCCCATCAATATGCTTGCATGCAGAACTCTGTGGACACTCAGCTTCTTGTCTTGTTGACACTTCCTGACTGGACGGGGAATGTCAGTATGAACTGAAACCATAATGTTGTGCTGTAGGATGGAACAGATATGAGAAACATTCCTGATTAAAAATATTAAGTTTAATGTGAAATAAAAATGTTCTGATTAAGTGAATTTAAAAATTTCATTCACTGTCAGCAAAATAGATCAAAACAAATAAAGACTAGAAATATATGTATAATTGAATCTTTTAATATATATTGAAATAAATAAGCAAGTCTTCACACATTTACTTCACAGTCCTATTATCTAATTTCATTTGCAAAAATTAGGAGGTCTACTTCCTCAGGAGGAAGGTTAAAAAGCTGCAACAAGGGAGATAAATAAATAATTGGAGCAATTACCAAAAATAGCTCTCCTAAAATGTGAAGGAAAAAAGTGAGGCAGAGAAAATATGCGAGTTTTAATGAAGCTCGACCATTTGTTGGGAAATAACAGATGTGAGGCAGACAGACGCAACATTGTTCTCCACCTCGGAGTGGATGCAGCTCCTCCCTCTGCGCGCGGGGCTTCATTTCATCAAATCCTTCAACTTGGACCACTTAGGCTCAGCCGCACTTTGGACTCCACCGCATTTGGCTCCAACGCCGCAACTTGCAGCAGTTTCTCTTCCACGTCGAGCTCAGAACCTTGCAGAAAAGACTCCCAGCATCCGCTGCATCCTGTTCTGCCCCCAGCGATGGAGACGGAGGTCAGGTTCTGCCCAAAGTGGCACGGTGCGCTCCGGTTCGGGCTCGTCCTCCTCCTGCCCTGCTTGCTTGGCGTCGCCGAGGCTGAGATAACCTGCAGGTCATGCCGGGATGGGAATATGTGGTACGGCGCGCAGGAATTACTGCTGAGGGTGGAAACAAGTGGTCCCGCTGCCGGGGGGGTAAAGGGGGAAGTTTTGGGGAGCGGAGACCGGACCGGGAGGGTCCCCTGCGAGCCGGGCCCCGCCGGATGCGCCCCAGACCGGGAGCGGATTACAGACAGCGGGAAAGTTTCCCAACACAGGGACGGTGTTGGTTCGACTCCGCGGCGCTTCCGGAGGGACAGTGGCGGGGATGCAGTCAGCTCAGCCCCGGCAGAGGGAGCGGCGGCGGCGGCGGCGGGGCGCAGAGCGGCGCGCTGGAGCGGAGAGGAGCGCAGAGCGGCCGCCGCGCGGCAGGAGGAGTTAAAGCTCAACAGCTCCACGTTCGCCCTGACCGGGGACTCATCCCACAACCAGGCCATGGTGCACTGGTCCGGCCAGAACAGCAGCGTAAGTCACACACCTGCGCTGGCTGACGTGCGTGTGTGTGCGTGAGAGCGTGTGAGTAAGAGCGAGTCCAGCGGAGAAACTCAACTTCTTTAGTTAAAATGTCACGTCTTAGTGAGGACATCAGCGGACAGATCATTAGTCAGGATTAAATCTGGACGCTTGTGCTCCGTGAAGGAGCGACGGACGTGCAGCGGATCCCTGAACTCCTGCGTCCTGAGCGCGGATGAGCTGAGGCGGGATGTGGGAGAGGAGAGGCTCTCAGCCGCAGCAGCTTCTCCTCTCCAGAGCCACAGGCAGCAAAGTTCCTGACGGCCGCTGGACGTCACGTCCGGGCTTCAGCAGCTCTGCCGGAGTTAGGTCAGAGGTCAGGTTCTGCCTTTAGGACTGTTGAGAGCTTGAATCCAAATGGAAAAGGAAAGAGACGCCAAAAGCTCTAGTTGATGAACGTTTTTGAATTATTGATCAGAATTTTGCTCGGCTTGTCATTTTTTTATTTTGAAATATTCAGTTAAAAATATTTTTCAGACTTTTTTTCAGAAATTTACAGATTAAAAAAATTTTAATTAGAAATTTAAAATATATTTTTGAATAGTCTCTAAAGCAGAAAAACAATTTTATAAAGCTAAAGTTTATGTCTTCTTTAGTGGTCTGTAGATAATCACATTTTAGTCAAAACACACACACACACACACACACGTATATATAAATTGTGTTTCATTGTGTTCATATTTTTACCTCGTTAAGACATGTGCCGATGAATGATGGTACCAAAGTCAGGTCAGGTTCTGGTTTCGAGGCCGAATCAAAGCCACGTGTCCAAAGCTGATATAAAAATCCTTTCTGTTCTGTTTCTGCCTTTTCTCTGCTCTGCTGCTGGATTTGTGTAAAGCAGGTCAGATGTACAAACTGGCCTTTATGCTTTATTTTTGTTCCCTCTTCAGAATCAAATCAAATCAAATCAAATTTTATTTGTATAGCACATTTCAGCAACTAGGCATTTCAAAGTGCTTTACATCATAAACATAAAAACAAAGTCATGCAACAGAATCAACAATCTGAAATGAAAAATGAAAAAGTTTTGTCTGCTCTAAAACCTTTTTAGGGTGACCTTCTGTTCAAAAGGCATCAACTTAATGAGACGAACTGGAATAAAAACTGGAAACAAAACCAATATCAATTATACAAAAATATATAGGAGCCAAAAATATCTAAACTATGCATGTTTTATTCATAAACAGACAGTAAAACCAATTTCAACTATTTAATTACAGTAATATTTGCACCATTTCAAATTACTAATTTGATTGAATCTGAAATGAAAGCTGGTTAATAAGGGCATAAAATAAGGCTTTTACACATACAGAGTAGAAATAGTGTTCCCTGAGTTACACATGACAATAAAAAAGTTTAAATGATATCAACTTTGATGCCAAGGTCAAAATTGTCTTTCATTAGTAATGATGAATGCAGATAATGTAGCATTGGATCGTCCGAGTAGATGACTGTAACATTGTCATTGGTCAGAAAAGGGACTGGGCCATATTGTCCACCAAGTGGAACACCTTTTATAATCCATAAAACCTCAGAGAAACAAATCTGAACATCTCAATGTGTGGGTATTATGTATGTCACCTGGTGCCATTTTGTAGCATAACAACATTACCTTCAGTTGTTATGAAACTGCTTTACATATCAAACACAACTTGATCATGGCCGAGCCTTAAAATTGGCCGCTGTCTCTTTAAGAACCTCCTACGCTTTCTGCCACGCCCCTTCAGCACTTTTCCATGATGTAATCTACAGCGGAGTTCTGCAGACTCAGCTCCATCAGGTGTTTGCTGATTGCTGCTGCCGCTAGTCTGATGGAGCGCTGTGGGGGCGGAGCTTTGCAGGAAGAGGTAAAGCAGGCATGAAGGCACCTCTGAATGGCTGAAACAGGAAGTTCAAGGATTTGTCAAACATTGTTAAGTGAGTTAAAGCAACACTCCAGGTACGATTGTATGAGGAAATTATGCAACAATTTGTTTTGTTAGCTAACAGTTGGACTTTGTGGAGTAGCTCAGAATTTTACTGAAGGACATTCAACAGTTGAAGTAGAAAGACTAATTAGTCAAATTGTTTTGAATGTGGAGGCAGAGAAATGTGAGAAATCCAGCCGTCTTGTTGCTTTGGTTTTATTGTGAGCTAAAAAAGAAACTTCTGGAGCTTCAGAACGAAACTGATTATCTGTAGAAACAAACAGTCAATATCACATTTTTCTCTTTTTAGTTCCATCAATATTTTTTCTTGTGCACAAATCAGAAAGCAGCCATACCGTTAGATCTGTTGGGCAAAACAGTAATTAGCTGTTGTTCCTCGACTTGGACGGATGAAATAACAGGAAAGACCCGACATGAAGTATGCGGCGTTGCAGCTGTAACGGGTAAACAGCCGTGTTGGTCTGAGCTGCTGTGTAAACAATGCGGCGCTGAAGGGAGAGCGATGCAGATAAGGGCCGCCGTGCTCTTAATATTTAACCTCCCAAGCGTTTACAAAGCTCTCGTCTCTGAGACGACCCACGTCACTGCAAGCCTGTTTGGTCGCATGTAATTATGACTCATGAAAAATTGGCCACAGGAGTGAAATCAGCTGCGTACCGTGAACAGACAGAAACAGAAGCATTGTGAGCAGAAATACGCACCAGAGCCGCTGAATGGAGAATTCTGCTTTCAGTAAATCACAGCAATATGACAATTTAATAGGATTTGGTCTGTCAGCCCTGCTCTGCTTTTTTTATCTTCATTTGTGTTTGGCTAGGAGTGCTGTTTTAAAATGCTGTTGCTTTTCGCTCTCCACAGCTTATTTAAGGTATATCATGTGTTTACAAACTGAGTTTTGTGTTCTAAATCACAGCTGCTGCATTTAAAGAGCATATTCATAATTTTATTTCTTTTGTTTAATGGTGTTTGCGTTCAACCCAGGAGCTGCCATGAACCCGTTGTGTGTTGCCGTGTAGGTGGACAGCGCAGCGTCAGGATGGAGAGGAAACATCCAAAGATTACGTCCTTGTGCTGCAGAATGTGTTTCTAGAATCAATCTGTCAGATCTGTCACCGTGAGACTAGAGCCGTTTGAATCTCTTCAAATCAGAGAAAAGATGGAAAATAGTGTGATTTACTGCAGACGTGTTGTCAGGTAACAGATTTGTACAGTTTTGCGATGAGAGCTTATAAAATGTGTTTATTTCTACAGTGGCGGTCAGAAGTTTACTTGCGTTCATCGGTGGCGTCTGTTTTCTCAGAGACGTGGCTCTGAACAGGCTTCTGGCATCATTCTGCCTGGTTGTTTGCTCTCCAAAAGTCCTTCAAGACCGGAGAGGTTCACTTGCTTTCCTGGCGTACCTGTATCATACATACATACTTAATAGGATTGATGTCAGCAGTGTTTCAGAAGGTCAGTGTTGACTGTCTACATCCATTTGAAAACCAGTTTTGGAACATTGTCCTGCTGCATCAGCTCATCACAACACGAAGTAGGTTCCTTGTTCTTTGGTGGCAACCATAATTCATCTCTTCCAAACATAAACCTGCTCCAAGTTACCAAATAACTCAGGTTTTGTCTCTTCAGCCTTTTGTAACTGGCCATGACAGAACCAGGTCCTAGTCTCTCAGAGGGCGTTTTCAGTTATTTACAGATTAGGAAAGATTGGATTCGAAACGTTTTAAGGATGTCAGACACACAGAGTTACAAAACTATTTAAAGAAGATGTGTCCAGCTGAGTGTTGGGACTCAGCAAACAAGATTAGTGAGAAAACAGGCCTCAAAGTTTCCAAAGAATTCTCCCTGATGTTCATCTGCGCTACGTCACATTAATCCCACCACCCAGCGTCCGCTGTCAACTGGTTGGACTGGGAAGATGTTCGGCTGCCGGTTTCAGCTTCAGGGTGTTCATATTGGTGGCTCTTCTTCCTTGGTAAATACGACTTCATCAGGCATCGCTGCAGCAGATTCTACTTTAAAACAAGTTCTAGTTCTATGTTGTTCCTGAGTATCCTAACCAGGAAGTGTCTGGAAATATTTATGTCTTTTAAAGCCTAACTCAGACAAAAAACAGGCAAAAGACAACTAAAACTGTTAATCAGAACAAACTCTTGGATCTCGACTACATTAAAAGTGGCAGAAAAGCAGAACGGAGCAACCAGACGACCTCTTCACTGAGCGCAGTGATGTTCTCGGCCTGCGGAGCCGAGCAGCTTCCTGTGGTGTTTTTACTCTTCACATTTTAAAATAAGCAGCATGAAAGCTGGAAACGGTAACCAAAAATATCCTAATTTTTTTCTTTTTCCTGTTGATGAAACAGACAGAGAGAAACGAGACTAATGGAACAAATATCTGCTGCCTTCATGTTGGTGGCAGGAGCGTCGTGGAAAAAAAGGTTACAGGTAAAGAGCACTCTCATCCAGGGAGCTGCGGCGCATTGCTCAGATGGATGTAAGACATGCAGGGGACCGCATTATTTACATTATGAAATGTCAGGCATTAAGTGTTCCAGCCCGTCACTCAGAAGGATTGGGACTGACGTATTGTCTGTCAGGAGAAGTTTCAGCTCCTGCAGACATGCAGCAACCTGCACTGGAAGGAATCCAATAGACGCAATTAGAAGCAGAGATACCAGAAAATTATGCTCAGTGGCAGCAGCGTGGCGTCTGGATTTCCACTGCACAAACAGACGCAAAATATCAAAAGGGCTTGTGACAGATTAATGAGGCGTCGGTCACATGACGGCCTCCGAAGGGGAGCGAGAAACTCACTCGCATATGCTGCCTCAGTCACAGTCTCACACGTCTCCCTGCGCTGGTGAGGGAATCTATATTTGCATCCCCACAACCATGGCAACGCCCCGCTTCCCCCAAACCCAAATTCACGTGTGTTCAGTTTTATCGCCGCTCCGGGAAAAGTGATCATAATCCGTCCTTTAGCTGACGGTAGAGGCTGAGTTCAGCAAGTCAGCAGCAGTTTGTCTGAACGGAGATAAAACTGCTTTACATTACAACCAATCCAGCTGTTAACAGGAACGTTTCACTGAGAAGCTGCTGTGTGCTATAAAAACATCACATTCCTTAGAAAAATTATTTTTATATGTAATTTTATTAATTACATATAACGCATAAATATATTAATATATACATTTATATTACATATTGATATTTATGTGACATGTCCATATTTTATTTATATTAATATGTAAATTTATCAAAATGTTCACTATTGTTTAGTTGATTTATTTCTAGCAGGTTTTTATCCTTAGTAGGTTCAGAAAGCCGAGTCATGTGACAGTGATGCAGCAAAGGATTGTGGGGAATCTAAGTGAAGCAGAGAAGCAGTGGTTTAGTCAGAGGTGTGGTCATTTTTTAAAAATATATTTAATATTGGTTATCGGCCATAACAGAAATATAAATAACAGATATCGATGGCCACATTTTGTCCTGGTGAATCTGTATTAATAATGTATGTTTGGTGCCTGAAGTAATACAATATGCAGTTTTAAGCGTTTGCATGCAGCTGTGGTCAAAACACCTGCAGGAACGTAAAATGTTTGAATTGTTATTGTGCTGCGTTTTACACACAGCTTTGTTTCAGCCTGATGGTTTCTCTCCACTGTCGCCATGTACTTGCTGAGGATCAGGGATCGGTGCAGAGTGACTCAGTAAAATGAGCTGCTCTGATAGGAACCGTTCAACCAGCTGAATCCTGAATCTGACTGTGTTGTTTTATTCAGTTTGGGTTTGATTTAACCACATTTTGAGGAAGCTCAATGAATCAGAATATGTTTTAATGGTACTTGTACAGCAGGAGCTCGTCCGGTAACCTGCAGGCCTCCTCAGCTGCTGCTAATCCTACAACAGAAACTTCATTAGCATCAAGTAGCTTTCTGCATGAGTGGATCTGATTTAGACGTTTTGTAAAGGGACATCATGGCTAAAATCAGGATTTATTTGGTGTTAAAGTCAAAGTCTAGTTGATGTGTGAATTGAGTTTTGCTGTTTAATAGAAAGCAATTTTAGCTAGAATAAGTAATGGTCTGATCTCCACTCAGCTACAGGCTGTTAAACAGCAGAGCCTCCTAAACATCTATTTCCTTTTGTTTTTACACATTTATTACAGATTGTTTGTCATTTTGTCTGAGCGTCATCATCTGTAACGAGTTCTGCTGTCACTGAGGCGACTTTACTGCCGCAGCATATAGAAGCTCCGTTTCTCCATATCCAATGTCAAATACCCAATTTCCAATGTCACACTTAAAATATAATCAGGTTTTAAAACCAGCAAATTAAGTCCAGTTATTGTAAGTTTGGCTATTGATGGGAATCAGTAACGTCTTTGTCTGAACTTTATCTGACCTTTTCTAGCCGTGTTAAATGAATCGGAACGAATCAATATTTCAGTTTGATGGGGAAATTGGAAAAAAAAGTCTTAGTTAATGGATTTTTTTTTTTACCGACCCATCTGGCTGCAGTAAACCGGCTGACTGAACCCTGAAGGATCATTTAGACCCAAACCAGGAGGCGGAAACATGACAGCAGCAGAACTCTGGGAGAACTGATTCCATTTGCACCAAGTTATTCAATATTTGCTTGTAGGGATGTTTTTATGAGCCATCATTTCTCTCATAAAGTCACAGGACGAACTCTGTCGTGGCTGCACTTTGTTTCTGGACCCGTTTGTTGAATTTCTGGACACAACATGAGTCGATTGAGGAGGTTTGAAGAAAGGTGGGTCCATCCTGCCTCCTACAGGAGAGATGAGAGGCAAACCGGGACCTGAGTGGAGAATACTGTCTCCATCCTGACTTAGAAAGGTCCAGAAGAGACTCTGAGGGCAGAGATGTTTGGGTTTTCTTCCTGGACCCGTCAGCCAGATCTGTGTTAATGAGTTCGTCTGGATAGAAACTTTCCCCGTGTGGAGGTGAAGTGAAATGTACTCATTGTGTAACTTTAAGCCTTTTTGTCATTATTTCTGAAATGGAGAAGACCCAAATGCAGAGTCACACTCAGGAGCCACTCAGGTAGCAGCCAGCAGGTACCTGAGATCATTTGAAATGCAGAGCAGGAAATGTTTCCCTGCAGGAAATCCAGAAACATGAGCCCAGACAAAAAGACTGCAGAGAACCGAGAACAATCAGTTCCTAGATAACAGAGACGATTACAGCCGAAGAAACCAGCAGCAGTTTCAGCTGCTTTAATGTTACACATTAACACAAGAGTAGGAAGAAATATTAAATATGACGCAGAAGAGGGCAGGTTCAGAACAGACACGCAAGTCAAGCAGAACACAGAGGAGACCGAAAACTGATGACAAGCAGGACTAAATTATGAGATTCACCTTGTAGAAGCAAGACTTCACCAAGACTTTACTTTCAGACAAACGTATATTTTTTATTTAATATGATGCTGGGGAGTTAAATTCAGCAAAAATCCATCCAGTAACTTGAAGGCTGCAGTTGTGACCTGATTATTATCATGATGAGATCCAGTGATGATCAATTTTCTCTCAAAAAACTATCAGCAAAGGTAATGAGAGCCTGAAAATAACCTGCCACCGGGCAAATGAAAAACGAGCAAATCAATCATCTTTAACCGACTTCAAGGAGAATTTTAGAAAACACTTTATCCCCTATTTGATCAAGTATTTTAATATTTATGTTGCTGTGTAAAATATATTTAATTGCTTTGTTGCCATTTTCCAAATTTCTACTGAAAACATTATTTTGCGCCTGTAATTCAAATGAATCAGATTGTATTTCAAGAGCGTTTTTTATACAAAATAAAAAAGTGTTAATGAGATGTTATGAAAATGGGAACCAAAGCAAAAAACACCAAACCAATTTAATTAGAATAATACATATAACATGTGGAGTAGAGTGTTTTATAAAGTGTGAAGAATAAACAATAAATAATAAAAATGATACTGCAGGAATATTATTTAACATAAATTAATAGGTAAAACATGAAATCACATTTGATTTAAAAATGGTAGCAAATGCATATAAAACTGAAAATGTGTGGGACATAATTATGAGCCTTGAGGAACTCTGTGTTTATGATATCCAGTCATTTATAAGCTGAATAACTTAAAGATTCCAGTCAAAGCCCGTTTCTGTACTTTGACCCAAAATCTGATCATTATCAGAGGTTTTGGGTAAATCGTGTTCGAATTACTGAAAAACAAACTTCTTTCAAAAGAGAAAAGGTAAAATTGTTCTGGAATCATCACTACAGAGGTTATTCATGATGTTTAAGACATAGCTAAATTTAAAAGGGAAAAATGCATTAAACACATTGTGAATCTAATTCAGTTTTGTTTCAGAAATAATAATAAAACCTTAAAAGGTGAATTTTTAAGTACTCGTCAGATTATGGATGCATCGACTCTAATAAAAATCGTTTAATTGTAGGTGTTCTCTATTTTAAATGAATTTAAGCCTTACATTATTCTACAAATGTAAAATTTTTAACTGTCACCAGTCGAACTGGATTTTTATTTCATGATGACTTTCTCTGTTAAATCTCTTTCAGCTCACTAACATGCACCTTGTGTCTTGGCCTCGCTCCTCTCGTGTCGTGCTGCAATTACAATGCGGGCTCCCAAATCAGGTTGTGAACATCCAATTTTAATGTGAGCCGAGTCTAATCGGTGTGCTTTCAGACCTGTTAGTTAGCACATCCTGCTGAGAGGAGAGATTTAAGCAAACGAGCAGAAAAGACATCGTTGGAGCGGCGGCGCTGTGTGGGCTAAGAGATCCTTCGGGTGCCTGGCTGCCTGGGAGTGATCAGGAAGGCGGATGCTGTCACGCTCCGATGAGCAGCGCTTACTCGCCGTCAGGCTGCGGAGAGGCTCCGGGTCCCTCTGTCTTTATAGGAGCAAACATCCCCAGTGACTCCCACACACACACAACTCCTTATTTCCCTGGGTGTGTACTTGCATGCTGTTAAACTCTCTGCTGTCGTCTGTTGGCTGAAACTAAACATTTTTAAAGGTTCTGTTATCAGACACTCCCATGCGAGGCTTCACATTTGCAGACTTTATTTAAGCACACAGCAGCAGACCCAAACGTCCTGCCAGCAGAACCGTTCCGATTGCTCATGCCATTCTTTGGTTTTCAATAATCCAATAGACACCGTTTCCTTTTTGTGTTCTTTCCTTTGCAGTCGACTCAATTTATGACCTCGTCAATTTGCAGCAAGTAGGCAGGAGGAGAAAAATCAGCCTCACGGTTTGTTCGGGCAGCACAGAGCTTGAAGGATTATTTCCTGCTTCTGAATGTTAGTATCTGGAATCTGTTTAGGCCAAAAGGCAGTTTTAGTAGTTTTATTAAAGCTGTTGCAGCAGTACAACAGGAGCCAGAGGGTGAAGCTGTTTTACATGAATCTCCTGGACAAATTTCTCTAAACTAATTTCACATAAATATTTTGATTAGATTTATCAATGGGCACCGATCTGCAGCTTTACCTTTAACTACATCTGGACTTTTTTACAGCCGTTTTATGTAGGAAATAGATGTTTGAATTTCTGCAAAAGTCAATCAGTCAATCAAATTGCTGAGGTCCAGACTTCAAGCCGCCTCACCTGGCTCCTCTCGATGTGGAGACGCAGTGACTCCACTCCGAATCCCTCCCAGATGGCCGAGCTTTTACCTCTGAGGTAGAACCCAGGCGCCCTGCGGGGGAAGGTCATCTCAGCCACTGGCCGCTGGGATCTCAGTCTACTTAGATGAAGGAACGTAAATCGGATCGACCGGCTCGTGGCCCAGCACCAATCCGCCCGTCAGTCTCCCAGTCTGTTTTGACTCATTTGTGAACAAGACCCCCAGATATTTAAACTTCTCCATTTGGGCAGGACCTCGACCCAGAGTGTTAGAAAATTGAAAGGTGGCTAAACTCTTAAATATATAAGTAAGGAAATAACGCACAGAGACGGAGTTCTAGCTTGCTCGGCCACAGACGGGTCGGGAAACTTTAATTTACACACCAAGGATTCGTCTTCATCAGTACAAAACCAAAAATCTCCAAAGGTCTCCCCGTATTCTTAACATCAGCCTTTTTTATACCATCTCATTTTCACTGGTGTGAGTTAGAAAGTTTCGACCAATCGCATTATTATTTCCTCTCTTACAAGAGAAGGCACTCAATCCTTTTCAGTCTGTAGAGGATGGTCTCAGATTTGAAGATGCTGATTTTCATCCATCACTTCAAACCCCCAGACTCCCGAAACCTTGGCTGTGCCGAGAAATGATGTCCGTCAAGGTTATGAACAGAATCTGGGACAAAGGACAACTTTGGAAGAGTCCAGCTGTCCCTAGAAACGAGCCTGACTTGCTGCCGGCGATGCAGACAAAGGTCTGACGCTGGTTATACCAGGACCTAACAGCCCATACAAGGGGCCTGGTATCATACTACTGAAAGCCCCCTACTGGACTCCCTGACGGACGCGGCTGACCTTTTCCAAGTCAACCAAACATAAACGGGTCGGCTGGGATCCCATGCAGCCTTCAGGACCCTGCTGGGGTGCAAAGTCCTGAAACCTGAACGTTTTTCTCCATCCAAGCAGAGTTCAGCCAACTTGTGAAACCACCACATTGCTGCACTTTAAGGTCAATTACTGCCTCACACATGCTGACAGTTTGCCGGTAACCATTCAGCTCATGTCTGACCATATGACAGTTACCAAAAAGCCCAGAGAGGCAGATAAAAACCATTCGACTCCGGGTTAAAGCCATAGGACTTACTTCCAGGAAAATTACAACATGGCACTTGGCCGGCAGTCAGATGGAGGCAGACAGGTGATAATAGCGCTGTAGCAGACATGGTTACATAAAGATGATGCACAAACAAGAATAAATCTGCTTCTTTCTGCTTTTGGTCTTTGTAAATTGATCAAATTCTGGCAAGCCTTGTAAGTATGGGCCAAAAGTTTCTCAAATGTCCCAGAACAAAAACCAAGAAATCACTGTAGTGGTTTTAGAAAATGAATCTGAAATGGATGAAAAAAAAAAAAAAAAAAAAACAGCAATAAAATTAGGTTTTATCCCAAGACTGTTAGCTTGTAGCAGTGAGACCCTGAACATTTAGCATCAGAGGAGAGCCTCTGCTCCGCCACATCGAGAGGAGCCAGTTGATGTGACTCAGGCATCTGGTTTTATGGGACGACGTTTCTCTGTGGTTCGCCTGGATTCCCCTGGAGGAGCTGGAGCCAGAGAGGAGAGTGGAAGATAATGGATGGAAAAACTAAGAACAACATAAAAGGAATTGAGTTACACATTATCCTATAAGAAGGTGTGCTCACCTTTAACCCCGATCATTTCTACTCTCATAATATGTTGGGATCATTTTGGGAGGTTTTACTTGAAGATTAAAACGTTGTTTTGTCTTTTAAAAGGATGCCAGTGATTATCATGTAAAACTCTATGGGCCCAATTTTAGCCTCACCCACAAAACCACAGTCCATTCTTAATGCACCGTCTGAAGGATCAGTTACTTTTTGATTCTATCACATTATTGGCTTTTCTACATAAAAAATGACCAGAATTATTTTCCACTATCAGATTACTAATTACGACTATAGTTCATGTAATTTATTCTGAAATGTGAAATTAAAACTCTGGACCATATCTGTAGTTAGTGAAGGTATTTACTGCCAGAATGTTTTTGAGTTTGGAAAAGATGTTTCTTCTTTGTGGCTCAGCACTTCTAATCCTGCCATTTGGATTTTTCATAAAAGCATGTAATGCAGCCTATAAGGACGAGCTTCGGCCTGGTGCTGCTGCAGACGGCTTGGTGTGTGTCCATGTGACGCACTAATATCTCCCCACAAACATCCACACTCTGATTTTCTGCTGTGGTATTACTGCATCATTGCCCTCGGCTGTGATTGACACTTTGATGTGAATGATGGTGAAGGAAGTAATGTGGTTAGAGAAGCTCTCGACACTATTAGGAGGCATTGATGCTGAGCTGAAAGGTGAAGCAAAGCCACAGAGCAGATATCTGAAAAACATCATTTTAACACAACATTGGTGGTGTTAAGTAAGTGCAAGCAGTTAAGAATGACACAGAAATGCTCTGATTTGTAGGACAGAGTTTAGCTGATGCTCTCTGACTGCAGAGTTTCAGTTTGAAGCGCGAGGATTCAATTACTGGCCATGGTGTTTATGTTATCTGCCTTCTTTGAAAGCCGTTCCCCCAATGTAGCAATTCAGATTGACAAGAGTGATTCCTGCAGCTGTTTCAAGGACGCCACAGGTTCTTTTCCCCATCTCACACGTTGATCTGCTGCAGAATTGTACGGGACATTTCGGAGGCACAAATTGGATCCTGGGCAATCTGTAAGCCAGTGGAATGTGTCTGAAAGTGAAGATGAAAAAGGTCTTTTCAAGAGCCTGCAGCACTTTGACTGAGAGAGCCACACGAGACGGCCGGTCAAGTTAATTGACCAAGTCTGATCAAACACGGAGACATGGAGTGGTGGAAATGACTCAGAGAGAACTTGACTAAATGAGCAAGTAAAAAAAAATTCAAGGAAACTTTTTGACAAATGCAGGATCTTGCTTGACAAGCAGCTTTTTTCTCCCCTGACTTTGTGTTGCCCACTCACGCTCCGACATGATGCAGACCAAAACGCTTTGTGTTCAAAAGCAAAACCTACAGAGGGCTGTTTTCTCCTTTCCTCAGCCTTTCAGAAAAACCCACACACTCCCTGCGCTGCATGCAAAAATGACCCAACATTACGATAAATGTTTTAACGAGTCAGATTCGCACTGGGATTCATTATGATCAATAACTTTCTGCTTCTTGTACAAATGCTGCTACGTTAGAAAAAGCGTAACTCATGCCTTGCTTTTGATGACTTCGTGTCTCGTTCAGGATTTGAAGTTTACAAAGTGTTTCTGTTCCTCAATTGTCTGCCAGGGATCATCATCATGCTGGATGCAAAGTGTGTGTTGCACCTGTAAGTGTGTGTTGTTGTTAATGGCTGCAGCCCTCAGAAGAGTAACAGCTCCAGACGACATCTTTTCTGAAAAGCCTCAATTTAGGAAGTTTTTTCCACAAGTCATGATGTTTTCATTATGGTGTTATCCCTGTCAATTAAGTGTATGGAAGGTAAAACATGCCAGTTGAAAGCTAGAGAGACTGGAAGGTGTTGACAGCTTTTACCTTTTTAGATAATATATGTTGAATTAACTGCTGTTAAACCCTGGGATGCATTTTTATAAGAAATATGGCTCCATTTAAAGGCAAATAAACTTTTCAGTGTTTCAAGATTTATTGCCAATAAGCCAAACAAATATTCTTACATTTTGGGCCAAATATAGATTTTGGTATTGTGCAAAAAGCAGATTTATGGTATGTCAAAAGACCTGAATGAACATAGAATAAACAACCTGGTAAGATTAGAATAAAATAGACAATGTCCTTTATTGTCCACAGCGAGGAAATTCAGGTATGCAGCAAAGTGACAGTCAGATGGAAACATGTAGATTTACCCAAAAATAAAACTATAAAAAATGCACAGTAAGGGCAAATTTACAGCATTTGAAAAATTATTCTGTACAGTAATTAAAATAGCATATGCAGAATAAAAGAAATGAACAACTGGGTTGAATGATTAAAAACTCTTATAACGTTTGTGCATAAAAATAACGGATTATTTAGAATAAATGACAAACTGTGAGCATCAGCGGGTGAGTAAGCAGATTGATGTTGCTGGGAGCCGTGGTGGCTGTGGAGGATCTGTGACGATGCTGCAGTCCGTCACTGAGGCAGCTTCCTGCAGGGAGACACCGTACATCAGAAGTCCTTCTGTCTCTCAATGCCTGTGCTGGGTCAAAGGTCTTCCTGGGACAGAGCTGGTCTTCCTGAAAAACAGGTGGACGTTTGGACAGACAGGAACTCTGCAGCTCCTTCAGGGTTACCGTCCGTCTCTGCTGCCTCTCATTAATGCCCTCCTTGTTTGGTCTGAGAACTTTGGTGCCCCCTGTTGGCAGGCTGGTTGTGGCATCGAGTCCTTTGTGTTTGATGATTATGGCGCCATGGGGGACGAGAAGAGATTTAGAGATTTTTTTAAACAACGTTGTGCCTGACTGGTTTGCAGGCCTCTGTGGTCTTCTTGGTTTGCTTGGTTGAGGTGTTGATGTCACTTCTGGGGCCTTTTAACAAAGCTGCAGATACACTAACAGATCATGTGACCCTGAGATTGCACCTGGTTAAACTTATCCCACTAAACCAGTAATTGATGGAACCAGAACTTTTTAGAGGCTTCATAGCAAAAGGATCTGATCAGTGTCAATGTCAGATTTTGGCATTAAAACCAAACAAGCTCCAGTCCTGCCGGTGGCATCATTAGAGATAATTTGTTTGCGCATTTTGACCACTTCAGAAGAAACTGCTCATGTTTTAATCCTCAGAGCTTCAGCATTACTGCTAACCACAGTGCAGACATCTTTGCTTTTCCTGTTTTATTGTGTCACTAATTCAGAGGAATATTTTCATCTGCTTGACACCTGGTTCTGCAAAAACAAAGTAAGTCACACTAATGAGACAACACTAATTAGTTAATGGCAATAAAGAATGATTGTTAACATGCAACCTTTTCCCACAACTTCTGCAGCCTCTGCAAGAAGAATTTCTTGCGATACTTTAGTGGAATTAGACGTTTAATGGACGCCAAAATCCAATTTACCAGCACAGCAGTTAGGTGCAACATTTGTTGACAAAATCATTTAAATAGTGTCAGTTTGTTATCTCTTAAAATGGATACTGGAATAAAAGCATTAGGTGAATCGTTTCTTCTAGTTCTGATTCATGTGTACCTAATTGATTTGGAGAATAACAACAAAGCCAAAGATGAGAATAATAGAGCCACTTTAATTGTCTGCAATAAAGTCTTTCTAGCTACTTATAATTAAATCCATTAAAACACTGATGTTAATTAATCCAACATACAGCATTCAAAATTCCCATTTCAAAGTGTGACTAATAGTTGAGTGAGCACGGCGGCATGGTGGAAGTGAATAATGCCACATTAGTGCCGCAAATTAACACAATGAATTTTAATTGGAGGGTCCGGCTACGCTCCGTTGCCATAATAAAGCCTTCATCCCTTAAAGATGATCTTTGTTGATAGGAAGGTGAAACAAAGACATGAGTCTGCAACAGATCCGGCCTGCAGGATGCAGAGCGTTTAGTTCTGCATCAGCTGACAGCTTGTGTTCTACCTGCTGTACCAACCTGCTGCAGGGAACGCGCTGCGCGCCATGAGCTAACGCTGTCTGACTGAGAGGAGAACTGAAATTATGGACAAAGATTCTCTGTGTCCAGATAGCTGGTTAAGAGTTAAGAGACTCCATTTTGTTGCATTTTATTAAACAAAAGCAGAAATAACACGCTGACACAGTTTGGACTGAACAGAAAAGTGAGTGAAATGTTTTTCAGCCATGTCATCCAGATCTGCTGCTACTCCGGGTTGGTGTGGGCGGCTTCGGGCTCCGTCCCCGGGCGGGTTCGGGTCTGGGGGCGGCTGCCTGTACCCCTGGTTTGGGGTGGGGGGTGCACCAGCAGTCCGGGTGGGTCTCTGGTTCCAGGATTACCGGACTCTGTTCTTCCATACTGTTGATACAGGTATAAAAATATTTGTCACACAGTAAAACTTTGTGAAAACCCCAGTGTTGTACATTCTGGTTAGCCTTTGTGTTCAGACCACAACGCGCCTCCATGAGCTGCATGAAGCAGGAAGTCTTACCTTAGAAAAATAAACTCCCTCCGTCTTTTTGGCAGGCCCATCTGTGTGTGTTGTCATCCTTGAGAAGTCACACCAGGGACAGATGAAGACATCTGGAGGTGCAGTCTCTGCCACATCTGCTGATGTCTCAACACATTTACCTCAGCGCTGTCATTAGCTGCTGAATTACCATGTATAACTAGGATGCTGCTTTGATCGGCCCTGCTTCCTCGTGTCCCGGCTTTTCAAGCTAGCACCCGGCTATCAGAGCCCATTAGGCGACAACAGAGTTGGGCTGTCGGCGCCGGACCCACAGGAGAGTTAGCACAAGGTGTTTGGAAAAATGTCCACCTGCTTTAAACAGCTCAGAAACGGCTCCAGCGGAGGATACGTGTATTTATGAAATATGTTGGTGTACATATCTATTTAATAAGATTGGGCTGTATTCATTTATTGATACTTATTATCTCTCTAAACCAGCTTATGTTGTTGTATGATGATTACATATAATCGGGGTTTGTGGTGCCAGTCAGGTCTCTTGACTGACATATAAGATTATCATAAATTAATATTTTACCGTGGAAACACTTAAAGCTTCTGAAATGACACCAAAATACCAGAGTTTCTGTCACAAAGGAAATCATGATCAGTTGTTTGATCTCAGTACTTCATGGATTATGTTTAGTTCAGTTCCAAAAATAAAAAGAGAAAATCCGTGCAAAGTTCCACCTGTGGCAGAAACTTAAACTTTGACTTTAGGTTTCCTTTTACCTTAATAATCCAACTTTCAGAAGATTTTAACTAAATTCGTATCAGATGTTCTTCCTCTGAAGTTGCTCAGCTGTAAACGGTTTGTTGTTTATTGTCAGTTCAGACGTCATAAATGCTCTGTTGTATTGATAGATTCATAAACTTTAAGGGCTTCGTTTTTATTTGGCTTTATGGGGGACAAACTTGATTTGTGTGATAGTATATATGCTTTAATGTGCAAAAAATGTGACCACTTTTCTGCAGGGTTCTGTTTTGGAGGGAAAATCTTTGTTGTAAATAATCTTAATATCAAGGAAACATTGATGGGTTATTGAGAAAAGCAGAAACTTTGGCAGGGCCACAGCACTGAATCTCTGATGTTAAATGTGCTCCTTGTAATAGTACGGAAAAAATATTATGCCTTCTGATTCATAAGTCTGGATGACGGTTCTGACGGTTCTCAAATTCACTGGGTTCTGTTCAGAAGGTTTTCTCCTACATGAGTCGAATCAGAGACACCAAAACTAACAAGAGTTTGAACATCTGAGAACTGGAAGTTTTATTTCTGATTAAGAAGATTCAATTCTCATTCATCTCCTCTTTATTACAAATAAAAAGACTGGCACTCTATGCAATTACTAAAAATGTTATTATATATCATTTTATCTGCCATACAGTCAGACTTTAAACACACTGTGTACATATGGAACAGGAATAATAATTATTTTGATTGTTATGCTTTAATTATGTTTTAAGGCTTAATTATCTGAATCCATGAGGGACGGCCGGTCCTCACAGGTACACACAAATCACCTCAACGATGTGGAAAACTCATTAAATAGAGACAGACAGAGGTAGCTGTTATATATAACGGAGCGGATTCCGTGAGCGGTTGTTATTTCCGTTGTTCTCACGCAGGTGGGACCAGATACTCACGTGGTCATGGTGTGAGCAGTGATTGGTGCAGAGAGTGTGTGACGTCAGGAGGCAGACAAGGACATTCAGGGAGTTCAGGTCCTACAAGAACCTGCAAGAGCTGCTTAAAAATGAAAGTTGTTGGGTTGAGCAGAGCGAGGGTTCAGAAACCTGGAAAGATTGAATCTACTGAGTTAGAGGAAAGAACTCTGACCGGTCCAGACGACTGATTACATTCAGTCCAAAAATATGAAAAAAACTGCAGTCAAGATGAGAATATTAGGTAGAAACAGGCTCAAGTCAAGAAATCAGGTGGTTCTGGTCTTTTCTCAGCAGTTATTGTTCTGTATTTTATGGAAAACATCTTAGCCACATTTTTTATAACCAAGAGATGAACACAGGCCTCATGCAGAGCTCCTGTCTGAACTTCCTTTGCTCTGCCTGGTCAGCGGCCAGCCGGCGGCGCCACGCCGACCGGTCCCATCCAAGTCAGAACCGGATCTCTCCATGAGTGGCAAACTGCCAGCGATTGTCCTGGCTGCCCTGCCGGGCGCCCGGGGTCCAGAGGGGAGGCCGGAGTCAGGTACAGCTCTTCAGGCCAGATGGCCCTTCAGCCAGGTTGCATCATCTGGAGACCGCTGGTCAGGATAGAAGAGTTCTTATAATCAGCTCTGATTTACACAAACACATATTCTAGATCATCATGCTTCACTCATATCGCCGGTGTGGAAATGTTCAGGCCACACACTCTGCAGTCAGTCCTGACAGATTTAAATTCAAAGTTCATCGACACACTCCGCCAAAGCGTGGGCCATGTAGCTCCATTTCCAAGCCCCTCTCAGAGCTGGATTGTTGTAAATCAAGAAAGGCTCGATCAATGGTTGGATGACAAGCTGCAGTGCAGCAGCGCGGCCGGGGGGGTCCAGGCTCAGAGGTCCCACCACGCGATGCGCTCCTCCCCTACGAACCCACACAAGGTCAAAGTTAGCTGCAGCTGCAGATCTCCTCTGCGTTTCTGTTTGTCCCTCAGCGTCCAGGATGCTGATGCAGACGGATACTAGGAGCAGCGACAGCACCTCAGATTCTTCATGAAACAGAGCAGGACCGAAGATGCAGCTGAACGCATCCAGATAAGCTTGAGTTTTTCTCAAGAATTCTGTTTTTTAATGAGCAGCTCCTTTATTCCGGTGCCACTCCCTCCAACATGGCAGCTCTCAGGTTGCTCCGTGGCAGAGAAAGACACAGGCAGTCTCTGCTTTGTGTGTGGGTACTTCTTTACATCTCTGCCTCCTTCCACTGTTTCTCTTCCCATCTCACTCTCAGCTGTCACACGCTGACTGAATCAGGTTAGAGAGGGGAGGCGCGGAAGCTGAAGCATTGCTGATGAAAATGACAATGCTTCTCTACCCAGATGCACAAACTTCCCAGAGACAGCAGCGGCTTATATAACCTGGGAGGGCTGCAGACCAGCAGATGCGTCCTGCAGGTGCACCAGGCTAATTGGAAATGGAAAGAGATTTAAAGATGGATTAAAACTTACAAGCGGTGGCTTTTAAAATATTTATGCGCACCAGGAAAATGAAAAATCGCTAACGCTTGTAAAACAATTCATGGATATTAGAAATCAAATGTTTTTCCAGTACAGAACGACTCGGAGCAGAAGTAATAAGGCATGCTGCAGGTAGCGGCGCAGCGGCGACACGCTCTGCAGCTTTTATTTGATGAGACTGTGACATTTACTGATTTGTTATTTAAATAAAGCGTGACACAATGAGCACAGATAGTCCTGACATTAAAGGAGCCTCTCTCTCTCTGACGGAGTCTGTCCTTCACCTGGGAGGAGCTGGGAAGCGCCACAGTGTGGTCACCTCCATCTAAAGACCCAGTTTCTATCCATTCTGCTGTGATTCATGTAAATATAGTCAGACTGGAATATCAGCCTCAGGTTTGTCAGAATCACTCAGCTCAACCACCTTTATGTGAGCTCAGACTACAACGCTTTGAGTCAAATCACTAAACCAACACAGGAAAAGTTTAAGTTTTGTTCTTGACCCTTCGACCTGTTCCCATTTTTCTCCGTTTGTGATTTTCTTTTTCTGTTTTTGGGATTTTCTGTGATGGACCAACACAAAGTAGAGAATAGTTGGGAAGTGAAAGGAAAAGGATGGACAGATGGTAATCAGGTTCTGTCATTAAGAGTAATTTTAGTTTCAAATCCTTAGATTATGTTTGAAGCTCTTATTTTGAAGTTAGAAGAGGAGTACTTCCTGCACTGCCCTGTTGTGTTGATATTCTGTTAATAAGCAGCTCATTGGCTGGTTGATGCTACAAGTATAAATGCTTTAAAACCCAACATGGACTTCAAAATGCATTAACACTAATATTAGTGTCAGTTCATCTTCTAAATAGGAGAAAATAACTTCTGGTTTCCAGTGAAGCAGCACTCTGGATGCTCCACTCCATCAGAACCATCTGCAGGAAGACGGTACCAGATCCTGCACCGCTGGGTTCTGCTGGCAGCTTCACAGAGGTCAGCAGACAGAAACCCTGAGCCTGAAGCAGCAATAGCTTAGAAGTTTGACCAGAAATGTCTGCAGTAACCTTAGAAACGATGCAGCTCCTGATGCAGAGGAGGACACAGGGAACCAGAACCATCAGCCTGTTTCAACAATCACATTTTTCTTCATCCAGTTTTTGACACACAACTTTCAGTTGTTTAACATTAAAAAATAAGGATACAAGCTTATGACAAAATTTTATTAATTGAGTTTGATGGATCAAAAAGCCCCACCCAAATAAAAAATCAATGCTATCGGCTCTGCCACCTGTTGGATTGACGTCATATGAGGCCTTATCGTGTTGAACATCTGTTTTATAAGGCCATATATGGCCTTATCGTATCAAACATCTGTTTATTAAGAGCTTTATCATATGGAACATGTGTTTTGATTGATGAATTTGAGCCTTATCATGATATGAAATCCTTATCGTCAATTTCCAGATTTAAGTTTAAGTCTTATCTTCATAAAACATGCTGTATTCTCTAAGGATCTGGAAAGTTCGAGAATAAAAATGATGCAAGATCTCTTTAAACCCAGTGACCTCCTCTCAGGGATGGAATATTCTAGAACTCTTATTAAGGCACAGTATTCTCCAAGGTTCTGGAAGATTCTACAACTCATTGATGCAACATGGCTTCTGAGTTACATCACTTATTCCCCCCACCCATTTTTAATTTAAGTCAAAGTCTTATCTTCATAAAACACTTTGTATTCTCCAAGGTTCTGGAAAGTTCGAGAATAAAAATGATGCAATATGCCCTGTGAGTTACAAGACTTCATACACAACTTCTTTTCAGTTTCAATTAGCCAATTTGCACACATAGGAGCAAATGGATTTAAAGTATTCTCCAAGGTTCTGGAAGATTCTAGAACTCATTGATGCAACATGGCTTCTGAGTTACATAACTTATTCCCCCTCCCCCCACCCATTTTTTTAATTTAAATAAAAGTCTTATCTTCATAAAACATGCTGTATTCTCCAAGGTGCTGGAAAGTTCGAGAATAAAAATGATGCAATATCTCTTTAGACCCAGTGACCTCCTCTCAGGGTTGGATCCCGCCCCCCTCTACAGCTCTTATCTTCCTGCTGCCCTGCAGATGCCCATCCCA
>CAEGAE010081768.1:0-36966 GCA_903067095.1 Girardinus metallicus | reverse complement strand
TTGGGGTTAAGTGCCTTGCCCAAGGGCACATCGACATGGGGCAGGAGGAAGCTGGAATTGAACCTACAACCTTCCGATCACAAGACAACTACTCTTCCCACAGAGCCACAGTCGCATAATGCAGTTATCACCTGTAAAAATGGACATAATCAAATCTTTGAACTATAACAATGACAACATAAAACCCAGCACTAGCACCCAAAGCTGCTGTTCCTCTACAAAACTTCTAAATGAAGAAGACCAAAAATCCTGAAACTCTGCTACAGATGACAGTTTCTTTATCTACTGCTCCCTGACTGCAGGTGGCCCCACCCACAGTTGCATGCTGGGTCAGCTCTTGGGTTCCACGTGTCGACCCCTGAATATGCCAGGATTACCGTCTGCGTACCAGCCGGTGTGTGTGTGTGTATATCTATGTAGAAAGAATGAATATGACATTTACTACCGTCAAACATTTTGTGTGAAAATGTTTGACGGTTGTTTCCATGAGTAACCATGGAAACAAATGCATCTCAAACCGCTCTCACGCTGATTATACAGACGTGCAGCAAACAAGGTCCAACTAACGGAGCTGGCAGCGTCCATCACCTTAGATGGCATCTTGTTGAAACCTAAGTATAAAATGACGGCACCAAAATAACTTTGCACCACGGCGGCTGCAAGCTGCGCTCTTCACTTTGATTTTCTGCATCGTGTGTCCGCTCTAAGTGTGCTGTGGCCAGAAACCTGACCTGGGGATTGACTGTTCTGTGTGACGTTCAGGGCTCTGGGCAAACACTGGGCCACCGTATTTAAGCCCTAACTCGCCGTCTGGTGGGGAACCACTAACTGGCTCAAAGGACAGAGGGCAGGGGAGGGTCACCGGCTCAACTTTCTGAGGATCACATGCAGCCTTTAACTAAGGTTGCTTGCAAGTTATGCTGTCAGTCACATCAGCCTTTCTAATTGAAATATTTGTGTGGATATTGATTTAATAATGAATACAAAAGAAAATACACAAGGTTTTCTAAAGTCCATGCGAGTAAGTGTAATACTGTGTACTACTCTGAGTAAATTTAGTATTAGGAGTAAATTCAGTTTTTATACTTTTGATTGGTCTCTTGTTATGAGGAACTAGCTTTTTGTATAGAATAATTACACATTACTAAAAGTACTAAAATTGTCTAGTAAATGCATTCCTGCACTGTGGTCTTTGGAGCCACACACACAAGTACAGTCATGATGGGATACCTAACAGTCTGAGCCCTGTTCATGCCAGCTTGAACAGGGAATATGCTGTCAATTAAACAGCTTCAATAAAAAGCTTTTTTTTATATATCTCCAATAGGTTTTCAATAAAATTAATGCTCATATCATTTACTGTTTAGTTAACCATTGCAGTAAATGTTTATTGCATTTATACACACACACACACACAAAAATATTTTTTAACTCAACTGCAAACGTTCAATATAAAACAGTCTCGGAGTATAACGTTTCACGTCAAAACTTACGAAGCTTACTACCACATCGCGGGAACACACATTTTCAGTCTGAAAGCAGGATTTCATGTCTTGTCTTTCTTCTCAAAACTTGTAATGCTTGTAGTCAAAACTTCTGCTTTCTTTCAAATACTCGCTGTGCTTCTGCAAACTTTTCTTCTTGCACCGTAAATTTCTCTTTGGTCTGAGATTTGCAAACCTCTTCCCTAGCTGGCGAATCATTTTCTGCTCACGTTTGGAGCAAAAATGTACCTTCGCCTGGCAACCTCTCAGCCAATAGAATGAAAGAGTTATACTGGTAAATGCACCCAGTATAATAATTTAATTCTATTGGCTGACAGGTTGCCAGGCTAGGTGCTCTTTTGTTCCAAGTGATAGAGCTACAGCATCTATCTATCACCAGCGGCGTCCTTGAATTCGGACACGACTCATTGGCAAGCGAGCAGAGAGGTTTACAAGTGGAGATTTGCTCCGAGCAGAGACAGGTTTTGAGTGGGAGGAGAAAGATTTGAGAAAGCACAGTAAATACACAGTGAATTGAGTACAAGCACTACAAGTTTTCAGAAGGAAGACATGAAGTCCTGCTTTCAGACTGAAAATGTAAGCACAAGTATTAAAAGTTTTAAGAACAAAAAACATAAAATCCTGCTTTCAGACTGAAAATGTGTGCTCTCGAATTATGGCAGAAAAATTTCCCCATTACAAACTGGCCATCATCACCCAGGTGATACAGCCAAATGCAATGCAACTACACTTAAGAGTAAATAAAAAACATTAAATTAAAATGTTTCTTCACTGCAAAGTCTTGTCAGTTTAATCACTCATAGCGTTTATCTTGTCAACATACTACTGCACAAATTCAGATTTAGTCATCAAGTGCACAACTGATAAAATGTGGTAACAAAAACAAGCCAATTTGTCATATTCCCTAATGAAAAAATTATGTTTTACAAAAAAAGATAGATCAATTAAAAAAAAACTCAACATGAGTGTGCTGGAGAGCTTCTATAGGTAGGCTTTTTTTTTTTTTTTTTTGGACAACCAGAGCTGTGAGTTAGCTTTTTTATTTCAACATCTTCTGTTTACAGTTTTAAAACAGAGCTTTGAGTTTCCCCTTTAATAATCAGTCTATAGTCGGAACACCTACACCTCTCCCAATAATTTTTATTCTGTGCAGTATGCTGAGGACTATTGCACTTATCTTTACAAGTTCTTATCGAACATTCTAATTCTATATGTGAGAGTGTGGGTCTGTCCATACACGTGTTAAACTAAGCAGAGAATTCCTGTTTGAGCGTCCCGCTGAGGGAAGTGCATGAGGTTAGCAGGCCTACTGCCCAGAGGGAAGGAATGTTACCTGATAAGTGGGTTAGTATTGCTGTCAAGACATGTTCAGCAAGATGGTAGGCTTCAGCTACCCATTCGTCTATAGCTTCCACATCACTGGAATACGTGCCGTCAGACGCACGGTTGGTTTGGGAACGAGGGGGTTTGGAGTCTGATGGCTGTGTAGGGCTAAAATCTGACTTTGGCTGACTCTTCTCTGATACTTTATGCTGAGGATTCACCGTCTCCTCTTTTTCCTCTTGGCTGTTGCCCAGATCTTTGAGAGCACTGATTGTAAGGTGTTCTTGTTCAAAATCCATCACCATGCTTGAAGAAGTCTTGGGCAGAGGAGAAGTCTTGTGAGGCTTAAGCTCCTGGTGGACACTGTCTGCTTCCTCATCCTGCTTTGATTTCAGACACTCTCTCATGAACTCCACAAAACTATCCATAGGCTCAGAAGATGGGCTGCCACTGTCAGTTCTGTCAGGACTAATTTTCATCTCATTTATGTTGTGACCCACTTCAGGGTTATGCTGAATGTGTGAAGCTGGTTTCTGAGATGGGAGCATGTTGTCATTTTCCACATTTTCTGAAGTAGTGGTCTTCTTAATGACCTCCTGTTCAGCAGTGCTGCTTACAGTCTCACTTTGGAAACAGGAATATGGGTTTTCAGGATAATCTTCTAAAGACGGCTGACTATCGGATTTGGGGATGTCGTCACCATTCAGTGAAATGGCGCTGTCCAGATCCTGTTTGTCTTCAGCATCGTCATTCGGAGCTGGATCAGACAGAAAACGTTCCTTTGCATTGTTGAACTTCTTAACATCAGTTTGATCCAGGGAAGAGCTGATATCAAAGTCATAATCAAACGACTGTCTGTCATAAATGTCATCCTGCATGAAGCTGGACATAGGAGGAGGAGTGGGTTTTATGTAAGCCTCTTCTGCTGTTGAACTGTGATTTTCATTGACTGCAGGCTCATTGTAAGGAGCTGATTCTCGTGACGACGGATTAGTCATTGGGGCTTTGAACAGAATTTCCTGGGTTTCATCTGACCAATCATCATCATTGTCTGGAAAATCCACTTCTTCATTTTCAACAACAAATGGGGACTTTTCATTGCAAATTTCATCTGACATGGTCTGGAACTGGTCAGGTTGCTGGTCCGCTGAGTCCGTTGGATTGGGACAGACCTCTAATTTTAAGGCAGACGTCTTCTCATCTTTTTCAGAGCTAGAGTTGAAGATCTTGTGTTTTGGGGAGTATTCAGACTCAGAGTCCACAGGTGAGGAAGGAGGCGAGTAGCCTTCCATGAACTCCGTTTCTAACGGGCGTGCTCTGGGGCCTGTGTTTTCAGCACTCTGTGGGTCTGATTCAGAGGTGTTTGGGGGTCCCGTGTCTGGGCCTTTTACTACCTCATAGTCATCATCATCTTCTTCTGCCTCAGGTTCCATCTCCTCTTCACTATAATTGGGCTCGTCAGTCTCAATCACATTTATGGTTGGAACCTGCATAAGCTTTCTCTCAAGCCTCGGTGGAGGAGTCTCTTTCTCCTCAGTAGAAAGATCAGCAGTGGTGCAGGGAGGGGTTGTGGTGTCATCATTAGAACTTTGATCCAAAGACTGAGATGGAGCAGACTCGCATTCAGCTATATGATCTTCAATTACCGTATCATCGGACTCTCCTGAACTGTCACCTTCATTTGCTTCTGGCTGTTCCAGTTCACCAGTCCAAATTGCTTTCTTCTCATCAGAAACATTCTGATGAACAGCAGGGCAAATTGTGGGGGATGACGGAGGAGATGTGGAACCAAACTCTGCAGGAGGCGAAGCTGTAATCACCAAATCTAGATTAGATGGATCCTCCACACTTGATTTTTCTTGCTGATCCCACATGTAAGCTGTTGGCAAAAAGTTAACATCAAACTCTTCAACCTCTGTTTTTTTGGGTTCCCCATCAATCTGATCTTTTTGTTTCGGACCTTCAACAGGACGATCCATGAAAGCATCAGGAACACCAGCAAAGGCAGCAGGCATATCGCTGTCAATCCCCTTCACTGAGACTGTGTTGGTACTTTTAATTAAACCAACAGTATCAAAATCTGGTGCTGGAGGTAAGTGTGTCTTCATCCACTGCTCTGTCTCTTCAAAGTCAACAACTTGCTTCAGGTCTCCCAGAATTTCAAATGGTGAATCTGGTGACTCCTGATCAGCAGAATGTTCTGTTTTCTGAGGTGTCTGTATAATCTTTTCAGGAGGAAGTTTGGGAACTTCAGCTGGAGATTTGGGACCCTCCACTGCAGATTTGAGGGACTCTGCTGTAGATTTGGAACTTTCAGTGGGAGATCTGGACCCCTCGGGTGTAGATTTTGCCCATTTGGTGGGAGACTGGGGACCCTCGGTTGCAGACTTGGGTCCATCAAGTGCAGCTTTGGAGCCTTCTGTGGAAAATTTGGGCCCCTCGTGATGTCGGTCCCTGAAATGAGTGAAAGTTCCATTGCCTCTAAAATCAGGTTCTTTCTTTTTGGCTGCAAGAGCTTCTAGTGCCTTAATACGTTCTGAAACAGGAGACACCTTTATTGGAGAATCCTGTTGTCCATCTGTTGGAGATGTGTCACTAGTGTAATTACTGGGTGAGAATGAGCCTGGTTGGGAAGAAAAGCGTAGCGATGTAGCTACACCTTCAGTGGACTTGTCAGAACCCGGGACCCCTCTCTTGTCTGCATCGTTATGACGGGTGATAATGAAGAGGACAAAAGTGGGGAGATTGAGTCACTACCACTAAGCTTCCATGCATTTCTATTACTATTAGGCTATGCCTTAAGGTAGCAGCCCAAGCATTCATGCATTGCATCATGAAAATGTAAAATAAATAAAAAAGTTATAGTGATGGTTTTTCAATCTCGCATGCTTCTCTTAGCTACTTAGAATCTAAACTAAGCATCACAGAGCAGTCAATCTGGAAACTTATCTGATCTGTCCAGAGCAAAAGAAGGCAGAGGAAATAAATCTCACTTATGAACAGTGTAACTATGATGACTGTGCAATTATTTGCTGCAAATATATGTAGCTAGATAGTTGCAGGCTGAAACAGTTTCTTTTTGACTGTGTTTTGACTTTTGTTTAGCATTGCTATGTAGTTAAAACAGAATGTCTGTAAAAACTGAAGCTTTACTCAGATATGCTCTGCCATACAGGGACTCAAAACTTTAAGAGTGGCATGGATCATCTCAACAGTTATTTTATCATGTTTAAACTTTGAATCCATTTGCAAATATTAAATCTGCATACACTAATACATAAAGTGTCAGAACGTCGCGTCCAAGTCCAGACTAATGTGTAGATTTTATTTATGACGGTTCTGGTGCAAAATGTTGCAATTCTGATGAATGTACACAGTGCAAACCATTTAGCAGCATAAGACAATATAACTAGATTCTAAGAGACGATCAGTGAAATCTATCCAGTCAGCCATTTCAAAGAAATCCCTGTAAGCATGTTTGTGTTCATGAGTTGGTTTGTAGCAACTTTCAACCAGCCCAATTTTTAAACAACTAAACAGCTAAATAGCTAAAATAGTAACGGTACCATTAATATTTGGTTAATAGGCTAACTGGTTATTAACTTACTCTATTCAGTATGTTAGGTTTAATTTTTAAGTCAAATTTTAGCTAAAATGATATTGTTAGTAAAAATGCTCATTTTAATTCGTTGGCTGGCAATAACTGGTTAGCCAACAACCACAGTCTATGTATAATACTAACAGCAACCTATATTTAAAAGTCTATAAAACTGCCTTTAGCAAATAATCAATGATGTCCAGGTATTGGAACAGAAGTTGAAGCTTTACCTAAAAAGTGCCTAACACAAACTGGTGGCTGTTTTCTTTCCTCACTGGTAAAGTTACTTATCCAGTGCCTATTTACAAGAAAATAAGCACCAGATAATGATATAAAGGTCCAATTTATATCCTAAACCTTCATTCAATTAAATATCCAATACTGTATTTGAATGTAGATCAACCAAATACAATCAAACTTAAATTACCATCGAGTTTTATACAGCGATGTTCAATCCATTACATTGTAAAAAAGGAAACTTCATTTCTTCATATGATGTTTTACCAACATCAACCCAAGTCAGATGGGATAAACAGAAAGTCAGTGATTGATTTGCTAAGCTGGCAGCTCTTTAGCTTTCAGATATAGGTCATCTTTACATTTTTCTATTTGCTTTCCTGGGGAAACCATGATAGGGGGGCGGTGCACTAGTTATACATAAAAGGGCTGACTGTATTTTATTTGATCATGTTTGGGACCAGATTAGCAGACCAGGATTAGAAATAAACCAGGTCAAATTGCCATGACAAAATATATTTACCAAACAGAGGAACTGTTTTGTAAAAATAAAGTATGTAGCACAATAAGCAATTTGGAGTCCTTGGTTTGTAACGTTTACATGTGGCTTGCCGTTTTCTTTCCAATAACTTGTTGACAGCACAAACATGAACTACCCATGTATGTGCAGACATGGAGCACAACTGACTGCTTCACTTTGTCTTGAATTGGACCGCCACCTCCTCTGCTTCACAATACAATGCCTTGTTCAAACTAGGCCACAAGCACGGACTTTCCATCTGACCAACAGTGTTGTAGTCTTTGGCTCTGTACTTGTAAACACATTCCCAAACAGTTAGTGCTGTGACAATACATTCACAGCACTAGAGCTATTCAACCAATGATAGTAATGATGATGATGATAATAATAAGTCAGGATTTTCTTCAGAAACAAGGTTGAGCAGAATCACTCTGTAATTGGGCACATTAACAAGCTGGCTAGTTCTTCAACTGTAAGCATGGGTAAGAGTAAGAAAAGCCTTTATCTACCTCCAGATTATCCTTCTCCAACACACACAAAAATATTTTCATCTCCATTTGTGGTACACCAATCAATTGGTCAATGATTAAAATCAGCCAATACTGATGTGCTTATAGCTAGAGAAAACTGGGGTTACTTCAGCTAATCTGTGGCCTATGTTTAAAGAGAACTTTAAACTGTTGAAACTGTGATGAAACGTTTCAGAAGCGAGGTTCTGTGACGTTATTGTCAGTAACAATCCCTTACCTGCAGAAGAAATACATAACGTCACCTTCAGCTTTAGGGAGTGAAATAAATGTTGAGAGCTGGGAGCTAACAAGCTAGTCAGACATATTCAGTCAGTTTTAGCCAAATTTAGTTTAAGAAAAGCTCAAAAAGAAAGTCTTCACATTAACGGAACCAGAAACCATTTCATTGCTAGATTGACCACTAATCAGTTTGTTCAGGTTCTACCAAGAACATAAACCTTTTGACTTTGCATCAGCTGTGCCGTAACACTGAAGATGGTATTCTCTGGTACTTTCAAGGTGTCAAGTCAGCAGTGGGTCTCCTTAGCTTGTTAACTGAAGTTCATGCCAATTTTCTAAGATAGTTAAGGGAACTATTACTGCTTACTTCAGAAGACAGAAACTTACTTAAAACAAAACAAACAACAGGACCAACCCATTAAACTTAATACCACTGCCTGTATGCCAAAAGACATTTGTTCAAAAATGTTGCGATCTAGACAAACACTTTCTGTTATGCAGCATTACTTCTGGGCAGGGCACAAACCCAGATCCCATGATGCAGTGCGTAATGCCGAAGGGTTTAAACTAGCTACTCAAAAATCGAACAAAGTTTTAGTTATTCCTAATTTTCCTCAAAGAATTCCATCTTTTCTAAATGGAAGAATTTACAGTCCCAGATTAAATGATTGGACTGACCAACATACATTTCTGCTAGTGATTGTGACCAAACTGTCTTTGCAAAAGACAATGTGTTTCTACAATGTGTTGAAACACTGTAGCTACATCCCTGAGAGAACCTGGTGAAGTTGACCGACTGCAAGTGATCCCATCTACTTGTTTTGATGTTGCTTTACCCATACAGGACAGGAAAATATCAAAATAGGTTGTTTGATATTAAAACTGACCTGTTTAGATTTGGCTATATGACTGGTTTACATTGTTACATTGCCAAGCCACATAATCATGTCACAACTTTATTTCTGAAATTCTTCTTGGTTTTTAAAAATCCGTTAAATTCAACAAGATGGTGCCTTTCTGGAGAGCTATCCACAGCTTTACTGTGGCTTAAAAAACATGGCAGCTCTAGAATGGCAACAAACCACAGGTCAAAAAGAGGCTGTAAACAAAACAAAAAAAAGCAGAACTGTACAAAGAAAACCTACTTTGAATGCTTTATGGTTTAAGACATGCACAAACCCTACTGAGCCATAAGCAACTACGAGGATGCAATATGAGTGAGGAGCAACAGGCAATGGAAGGCCCGGACCACTAGGTGGTGGATGATATCTCCAGTGCCACTCATCCTCTGGAGACACAGCTGATGCTGGGGGAGGGGGATTCAGATACTAGGGCAGCTGGAAGGTAGAACCAACCCTCCGGGACACAAACCTGATCTACTTTTGGGTTTCTGCACACAATGTGAACTTGAACTTCTCTGCTTTCCTAAAATAAGGTAGCAATCTTGGGATTATCCTGAACTTGCAGTCAGTGATGCTGACCTAAATAATGCCTGCTAGCAGCTGGTAAACTGTAATGGATTAGGCTCCTGGCATCACAAGAAGCCAAGTTTCCCCAGGTGTAATACTCAGGGTCTAAAGACTGGAGATGGGTGAGCTAAAGTAAATGGAGAGCCATCAGTTGGACACAGAAGGTAATGACTGCTGCTGGTTTGAAAAAAAAAATTGTTTAAAGACATGTCATAAAGATAACGTTGTTTAACAGACATAAATGTCTTTAAAGGCTTTTTGGTAGAGCTACTGCAGCTCAGGACACAGCCATGCAGAGATGCACATCTTGCAAGCCTAAAAATAAACAGCCAATGAAACCTGTCAAAGGTCGAGCTGGCTGTTTTGGGCACTAGCTGGAAAGGTTACATATCTGGTTGCAACAGAGGAGAGACGTTGCAAAAATGACTAGAACTGCAAGCCCCTGAAAAATTGGAGAAACATTGCTATCTGGTCAACTAGAGTTAAGTGTCAGCAGCGCTGGAAGCATATGTGGAAAACCAGAAAGAGGGGCTGGTAAGGACTAGTTGAGGTAAGAAAGCAGCTGTGACCAGGGCTGGAGCCACTATTTTTAACTGGCTGCTTTGGGGCATTTTTATACACAGCCTTGCGAGCAGGAGAGGGGCACTAGATAGAAGGATGGAGAGCAGTAAAGCAACAGGCCAGCAAAAGAAAACAATATCGAGGAATAGAGCGGGTGAGCAGCATTAAGGAATCCATACACTTGCCTTGAGGAGACTGAATGAGAGATACAGGCGAAGAGGAAAGAAAGGAATCTGAAAAGATGGGAAAAAAAGGACAGAAGAATGATCATACTAGAAGAAAAGAACTTCTTGCTGCTGAAACCCATCCAAATAAAGACATTCAAATCAAGAGGGAGAAGTTAACTTATTCAGGGTTAACTAAATGCTCTAGAACTTAAATCTAATAGTGAAGAAGAGTAATGTTAAACAAAAACCATCCATGCATTTGTTTATCTTATCTAGAGTTGCAAATGCAAAAACCAACCCAATATAAGATAAGAACAAAACCAACTGCTCTTCTTTTACAGTTTGTGTCACTACTACAACACGCAACACAACTTTCCTGGTGAATGGCAGAATGTTGGTGGAATTCTGAGGTTTTTACATGATAAAAGAAATTTAAATGAAAGGAAATAAGAATATTGCCATTTTTTCCTTAAGACAAACAAGGAAAAAGTTCACAAAGCATTAGACCCAAAGCTGCAAAACAGGAGATGCATAATGACAGATGGAAAAGCTGGAATTATGTTGAGGAGGAAAGGGAAGACAATCTTCAATAAACCTGACAATATCTGTTGGATAAAAACTACCCAATCCACACACCTGGATTGGATAGAATAGTTTTCAGTTCTGGTGAATATTGTCAGAGATTATGAAAACTACTGTTATCCAACCATACTAGACATTATCCAGACTAATTATTACTGAAGCAGCTACTAATTCAGCACTTCGTTTTAACACCATACTTTCTTGCATAAAACTGTTCAATAAAGAAACCATGTGAAACATCCTCAGGAAGAAGTCCAACACCACACCTCCTGTCAATATAAAAAGGAAGACATTAGGTTTGTAGAAGGCTGGCAACTGTGGGAACTCTTCTCCTAAAAGACAGGGTGTGGTGTTGCCCATCGTAAGAGTTAGCACAGGCTGGGCAGGTTAAGCCCAGAGCAACAACATTCCTTCAATCAAATTCAGCAAACCGCTCCTTCACTTTCTAACCACGATGCAACGTCTCAACCTTATCTATATGTGAGAGGCAAACCAAAGACAGGCACAACTCCATTAGTTATGTTCGAACCACTTCTTGCTCTACAAATGTTGTCAAGACTAAATTTTAAATTCTGATGGGCAGAAAACATGTTAGACAGTGACAGGCGTCCTGTTAACTGCAGCATCATGTTGTCTGACATTTCCCTGACACCCTACAGAGTCCAGCTGTGGATTGTCTGACAGGATCTGTCAGTTCTTGGTCGACAGCGGCTGTTTTCATGGACTACTTCACTTCAAAATATTAAAACAAACCTTTTCTATACATTCTGAATAATTGTTGTACGATATGTTTGTATAATTCCCAGTGTCACAACTCTTCTAACAAGTACTTGATTCCTTCTGTAGACAAAAATAAATCATACAGTTTTCAGTTTGACCAGTGAGGGGGGTAAAAAAAAGGACTTTTGAGTTTCTGAACAGTCAGGAAAAGCACCATCAGTAAGTGGCTGGGACACTCTAGTAACACTCTTCAGAGTGAACGTTGTTGTTGAGAGGTAAAAAGATAAAGGAAGGGAACTTCTCTCTCACACACACCGTGTGATGTTGCCATTTAAATGATGAGCCTTCAGCACAGGAAACCATTCAGTGAAGATACAGACAATATTTTTAAAATGTTGAAATTTAAGCCTTGGCTTTTTCTTTTTAAATTTCAAGTTGGACGTTGTCGATAGGATCCTGTAAAGAAAAAAAAAAAAAAAAAAAAAAGCAACTTTGTTACCTCAGGGTGATTAGAAAAATACATCACTTTATTTTGAAAACTGGTTCATTTTTAATTAAACTTGGAAGTATAAAAATAATCCAGAATATTATCAGAATTATCTAACATCTGTGCTGCTAGATAAAAACTAATGCCTCTAATTCAGTTCATGCTTTACCCAAGTGAATAAAAAAAAACATTGACATAAATTTACTATGCAAAGTAATAAAACGCTTGTTGAAACTAGATCTAGTCCCATTTTAGCATACCTGCGGTTTCTTTTTTTTTTTAAAAATCCACAATGTGTACGTTTGCAATATAAAACTTAAACCCTGACCTAGAGAAACTGGCTTTTTAAGAAGTGAGTCATTCACAGAATCAGGAAATATTTGTTTATTATTTTACAGAAGTCTATTTTGAGGAAAGTGATGAGCAAGAACTGGGTGAAAGACCAGATTCCTATTTTCTGTTGGATTTAGTCTTTGCTCATGACCATTCATCCTGCCTGCTGAGATCTGCTGGTTTACTAAATAGCACTGTTGTGTGGTAAGTCAGTTATGGAAAGTTATCATTTGTCACTGGGGCCTTACAGTAGGCATCCACAGCCTACTGTAGAAACAAAAGGGAGTGTGAATGCAGGGCCCATCTCCTGCCATTCCTGTAGAGCCTACATTCGGCTTTGTGACCTCAGTGACATGATGCGCTCCAGCATGGACTGCAGAGAGGAGGGTCAGCTTGGCAGCACATGAAGAGACGGAGGAGCTGGTTCATTAACCAGATTAATGACCAATCAAAAAGGAAAAATAACGAGAGTGTGTGGATGGGAAGCTTTGGGAGAGACGATCAAACTGAAAGACGAAGCTCAAAAACTGAAATCATGAACTATTATTGAAACGTTTTTTTCCACATGAAAAAAAGAGAGGAGCCAATCAAGCAGGAAACGGCAATATCTACAACATCCAAGAGTTTTACTACTACAATTTTCATAAGGAGATTTACTAAATCTGATAAAACGCAGTAATACGCCAACAGCCCATCTGATGTAATTTAGTTTGAGAAATGAGGGCCTGATTAGAAAGTGTGCCACTTCCTTGGTGACTGCTCTCATTGGCTCATACGGAGACTGCTGGAAATGTGAGGGCCAAGCCATCTGGTAGTTGGACTAAAACTAAACCTAGTAAAGATCACTATGAGGAACCCTTCTCTGGTTGGTCTGAGTATTACACAACACCACAGCAAGGTCTCTGACAAAAAGAAGAGCTCTGCAGTGAGCCAACACAAGAAATGTAGAGGAGCTGATGGTGGAATCGATGAAGCAGATCAATAATCACTGCTGAATAAGCACGAAGTAGCACGTATCAAAAATTACTCAATTGTGAAATTCATTTCCATCATTGTCGTTGACTTGCAGCATTCACTCCTCCTGGACGAGAATGTAGCAACAGTCGCTTGTGTTGAGTCGCTGAATTAGCAGCAATCCCTCATAACGTGAATGCAAGTAGTGACAGTAAAGAGGGAAAAACTCCAGAAGAAACATTTGAACTCTTACAGGGTTTTTTCAGTTGAATATTTTTGTCCCTCGTGTCAGAAAGTGAAACTCATATTGACTCATTACACACAGAGGGAAACATTTGAAGCATTTATTTAATGTGCCTTGATGGTTATGGCTTAGAGATTCAGTGTCTCAAAAAATTTGATTATTACAATGAAAAAATGTAAACAGTAATGCAAGAACCACTAACAAGAGTGATGGTGGCTGCAAAGCTCAGGCCTTCCCTTACATTAACTGTACAGAGCCATTTCACATGAAAATATGATGCAATCACAGAGGGGGCGGTTTTAAGAAGAAAGGAAAAAAAAGAAAACAGGCCTGCAGGTATAGACATTCACATTCAGAGAGCAGAGTGGTAGAGCACAGGAGGGGAAAAAAAACAAAACAACACATCTGGATCTAATAAAAAAAAGAGTAAAAAATACAAATGCTAAATTTATAGAAGGCAAAAAATATATTCTGTAGCAAAATGTTACAACTTGGAGGCTAAGGGGGTAAGCATGAAAAAAATACAAAGGGATAGTTTGTATCTCTTTACACACTACAGAACGCCAACTAAAATGATACAAATAAAGAAAACTGGAACCATGGACAGGAATCAGGGGTGAAATAAATGCTGTGATTTAATTGTATGTGTGTGTCTTTCTGGATGTGTGTTGTTCGTAGAGCACAAAGACACCAAAGGAAACTATTGCGGTCCTCATGCATTTTCCAGGTTAACTGGTAAAAAAAAAAAAAAAGCAACGGGTGATGATCCATAGATGAGCTGTTGTGTTGCCTGCTTGATATGTGAAATCAGATGATCTGATTCCTGATCATTTTGAAATCTAGAGGAAGCAGTTCATTCTCTACATGAACTGCAGACTACAGTTGTTACATGTTTAAGCAACAACAATTCGTAGTAATCAGTAATAGATCATACTAATCTATTACTGAATTGTTATGTCTATTACTAAACATAATCATTAATAGCAGCAACAAGGTCCTGGCTTTCAATTCCAGCCAGAGTCTTCATGTTCTCCCAGTGCATGTGTGGGTTCTGTCTGGGTACTCCGGCTTCATCACACAACCCAAAAATATGCATGATGGGTCAATTTATCTCAGGTGTGAGATGTCTGTCTATGTGGCTGTACAGTGGACTGGTTTTCTGTCCCACCCTTTGTCCAATGACTGATGAAGACAGAACAACTATTATGGGGATCATTGTGAATTAGAATAAAATAGCCATTCACAAATGTCAGCACGAAACTGACAGCATGACTACTTAGAACCAGAAAGTCTGAATTCAGTCTGTACTGAATAGAAAAAATAAATAAATCACCAAGATGTATTTTTTTTTTCTTTTTGTTTTTTCTTCAACTACATAAGCTTCACCTCACGGCTGATTATCTTTTCTTGCTCCTTCTAGAATACAGTCCATTGTTAAAAAACAAAAAACAAAAAAACAAACAAACTCGAAAGTCTGATTTTTTTTCTTGTGGTCAGAATGCAAAAATAAATTATTATTTGAATCATTGTACTGTTTAAATCTAACATGGAACATGGGGAGCAGGTGTGGATGTGCTATTAACCTTCTAGAAGTCTCTGAGGTAAAGGCAATGAGCTTTATTTTCTGGGGAATACACACAGACGTGCCTGCTTCGCTCATTTCATTAATCAGTAATAGAAATTATTCAAGAAAGGTGAAAATGTCAGCTCTGTAGACACTGTGTTTTAAATGAAGAGAAAATAGATGTTTACATGTGCTGCACGGCATGACGTCACGTCTGTTCCTAATTTAAATGATGACTGAGTAGCCAGAAAATATATTTTTAACACAAGTTCTATATAAACATTGAACTCATAGAGTGAAGTAGATGAATTCTCCAGGTCACATGAATCACTTTTAGGACCCAATCTATTGTTTTCTTACTACCACCCACATCCTGAACCATTGTACCCAATACACAGACTTGATGAAGCTAGGCTATTAGCTGCCTGTTTTCTTAAATAATTACGTTTTGTACTGAACCCAAATCAATGCGCTTGAGAATTAGTGTGGATCCATTTTCATCTAGTTCATCTCAAGCCGTTTTCCTTCAAATGGTTTGACTATCCTTAAAACCAAAGAAGCAAGTCATCATCGTGCCACACCCTGCTGCACTGCTCTGCCATCCAAACACCGTTGAGATGAAATTCTTTCAAATGTTCAGTCCTCTTAATCAACAACGCAGATTATCAAATAGCTCATAGCTAAGTCTGGGGTGTGCAGCTTAAATCAGAGAGCTCAGCAAATGCAAGCACAGTGATGGAGAAGCAGCCACTCCCACGGACACAATGAGCTGTCAGCCAGTGCCAGAGAAAAATACGCATCCCCCGTTTTTAGGCTCCTCCAGACGGAGTGATGTGAACAGAACTCATGTCTTAAACATGGAAAATAAGATGGTCAAATGATTTACTTCTCTGGGTGTCAGAACACAAATAGAAGAACCATCAATGTGCCTTTAAGAGGGTCCTCCCTTCACAGGCAGTTGCTCAGTAACAATACATCTGCAGTGCAGAGCAGAGCCACAAACCTTATTCTATAAACTGTCAAGTTACATATTAGTTAACCCATCCACCAACAACTTGCATAGAGAAATATGACGCAAACGTGCAATGCCGCATGGTGGGATTCATATTCCAATTCGGCTAGCGTCATATAAACCAAGCGTCGAGTATTTTCCTCACATCTCTCCTTTTGTGTCTGATGCCAGCCTCCTTCGGAGCTGGGACCAGCAGACTCTGCCAGCCCACAAGTCTGGTTGTCGTAATGCAGGTCTCCATTAGCTAGAGGTAGAATGTAGACTCCCATTAAATGGTTAACCTCGTTTTCCGCCGTAAAAGTGTTTCAAAGTGCGACATAAAAGTAACAGAACTGTGCGAGGGGTTTCCCTGTAAAAACGACTACGGGGCGTTAAGTCTGGAGGCCGTAGCTACAGCCCATACTGAAGATGGCATCCGATTCACAACTCCGAGTAAAGGGCTATTTCGGTGCTTTAAAAGAATCTGGAATACATATAAGCAGCTGAAGTTATATATATAAGAGCACATTTGGATTGAATTGTAGCAACCTGGTATGAGATTCTTTAAAAGCACGCTCTGTAAAATGTAAAAGGTCTTTTTTTTTTTTATAGAAAATGTTCCTAATTTAATTCGGACGACTTAGGGACGTTAAGGGTACTACATTAGCCAGTTTCTTGAAGAGAGAAACTGGCAGTTATAGAGTCAAAAAGTCGACTGAATCAGTGGTTTGATCGCTAAGCTAAACAATATGTCACAGTGCTGAATATGGAGCTACGAATCGGATGCTGACTTCAGCACATTCATCATATGGCGCACACGAGTCGCGTAGATATGTTAACAATCACAGGTGTTCCCCACTGCACACAGCCCGGCTAAAATAGACACACAGAAGGATATAAGTGCTTATTATGCTGAAGGGTCAATATTGATTTAGCGCTATGCAGTAAAGTCAAAGCATATGTCAATAAACAGCTTAAGTTGAATTCAAATAGCAGACCTTATGTTGAAATTAAAATGCAGCAATCTAACTTATGTGTTAGTCAAGTCTTACCGGACAGTTTTGATTCTTTGGCAGCAGAATTCTGTCCATCTGTAAAACCTTGCGACGATGATATCTGGGAGGACTGAGTATCCATTTTAATGAAACTCAACACACAAGCAGAATCGTGGCAGTGAAATGTCTCTTGTCTCAGGTAAAAAGAGAAGCTTCCTGTCCTTTTTTAAATGTATTTGTATTGTGCGACCTATCCCCAAGAGCGGGTCTCTGCTCCGCACCTCACCACTACGTCTGAGCTATAAGGAAAGAGCGCAGAGTAAGGAAACAAGGCAGAGGAAAATTATGGAGGAGGGGTAAAAAAGAAGAAAAAAAAAACATGTCGGCCGAGATGCATTCAAGGTCTCCCATCAAGCTCCACTTGTCTCATGTGTTGTCTTTAATACGGCGGTTTTTATGTTGTAAAGCAGAAAATCTTATGATGATAAAAATTACTGTGACTAAAAACTCTTGTCTTCACATTTAATTAGGTTTGACATGCATTCTAAAACCTCTTCAGATTAACCAATTTTATATGGAGCTCAAATGTTCGACACCAAGGAAAAGCAACACAGAGAATATTCCTGAACAAGATTGTCAGCTATAGAAGATATCCATAGTAAGGGGTTTTAAAATGGACAGCCTGGTCGGAATAAAATCTGTTTTGTATTTTAGACGTCAGACAGACGACAGGATACATTTTAACCTAATATCAAAGTTTTGCATAATATGTACCAAAAAGCATCATTTATATTAAGCTTTACCAATACATTTTATTAGCATGAAGAAAATAATTTTCACAGTCATGGGGTTGTGAATCATATGTAAAAGTGCATAAGTTTTCATGTAAGTCTGTTACCCATTATGTAATGTTTACCTTTTTCTATTTTGAAGCTATTTATGTCATAACAGCCCCATGCTGCCCCCTACTGTGTGTTACTGTGACCTTTTTTTGGGCTCAGAAAAACTACATTTCCCAAGACAAACATGGGGGACCAGAGCTAAGATTTACAAACATAGGGATAGGCCCCGTCGCTGTTCATTTACGTGACATGGAACGCGCCGCATTGTATTGAGATCTTCTAAGATTCGCTGACGTCATGAGTCATACGCACTCTGAGTAATTTTCGGGCAGACTGAAGTGCGCGGTAAAAGAAGAGGGACACAAACAAAAACATGTGGCTTCCTCTATGAGAACACGGGTGAGTAATGCCTTAAAACAGAGCTAATACCGACAAATGATAATAGCTCTCCAAGTTTATACAGCGGCCCAGTGTGATGATGCATTTTACTAAATGATGAGGAGGATGCGAGTGATCCCAAAGATTAGTTTAGCTAACTAGCAGCCTGTTAGCTGGTTTCGAGCTGTGGAGCTACGGTTTGTCCAGCTGCTATTAGACCTTTTTGGCATGTGTATATATAATAGTGCGCTTCCTGCTTTGGACTGCTTGTATGGGTTGCCTCTTGACTGAAAGAAAAAAAGTTTAAATAAAAAAGAAGGAGAAAGAAAGCTTAAAGTGATCAATGACTCAAGCCAGTAAAGTTAGCTAGTTAGCCGACGTCAGTCGGCTAGTCTGGTAAACACATTTATCTAACGGGTTACGTTGGTTTGTAATGAACTTCCCCGTGTGCGTCGTTAATAATCCGGATATGCTGTAGTAAAGCAATCTGTCTTCTGAGACTAAATAGGTTATGATTGTCAGCTCGGCGCTGAGTGGTTGAGTGTAGCGGTGGGGGTGCCCCGCCCACCACTGCACTGTTACATCCACAACCAGCTGCGCTCATAGAAGCTGGGTTATACAACGAGCCAAGCGGCTTGGGCTAGGATCAGTTCACTTCATTTTATTATGTAGAGGCGGAAGCCTTGTTTACCACTGCTGGCTTATTTAAAAAGAAGCCAGTAGAGTTTTCAACAATATGTTTTCATTGTGGCTCGGCGACGTTTCACGTAGCTCTACAAAGACTATATGCCCCCCTCAAGATAGTTACACAAAATATTCTTCGTTATATGTATATTAACATTGTAATGATCAATGTTGAACACTGAAATCAGATGAGTTTAAAAAAGAAATCTCCTATACGCGATAACGAGTCGATGGAGACCCAGATCTTGTATGTTCAAGAGTTTAGGTTTAGGATAGAGATGCCACTCAGAACGTTTTCACAGGGTTCCCAGACTAAATTATTTAAAAAACAAAAGAGAGAGAGAGAGGGTAATGTTTATGTATCTAATCTTGATTAAATAATATGATTTAGTACGCCTTTGTATCATGATTCTCTGGGGTTTAGCAGTGGTTAGCATTTTTCCAGGGGAGGTCATGCCCCACACTCCCTCTTGGGGGCGCAAGATGCAGAGATCAATAATCCAGAGCGAAGTAAGACAATTTTCCTTTAATCAGCTCTGATCTGTGGCAGAAATGTAGAATGTTTTGTTCAATAAATGCATCAAAGCACTTTTGGTTGTGTATAGGTGTGTCAGAGATGAGAATATTTATGTAATTTCCTTCATTTTTTTTATCAGATTCCCAACAGTTTTACTAGTTATTATTGTTTCGCCTGTTTGCAGCTTATAGTAACTGAAGCATTCCTTGCGACTGTAAGTTTTCACATTCCTGTGTTTGGGATTGTTATCTTGATTTTCAATTCATACATGTTTTATCTTCAGGTTCGTTTGGAGAATGTCCCGGTACATCTCTCCATCTGTCCTCCCTGCAGTTATATGAACTGTATCAGGACCTCATGCTGTAAGATAGCCCATCCCCCTGATGGTGCGTTTTGGATGATGTGCAGAAACTTTCGTCCTCGGAGCAATTTGTGCAATTAATATCAAAAGAGTTCAGTTTTTGGCCTCATCTGACCAAAGTCTGTTCTCCCAGTGTTTCACTGGTGGTAAATGCGTATCTATCATCAACCTTTCTTTAACAGTGGAGTTTTGAGCAGTGAGTATAGAAGCCATTGTTTTCAAGGGAAAAACTGTGACTACAATTTCTGTGTAAGCATTTTTTGCAAATTATAGAAACATATTTACTGAGAAAAATGATGACAGGTTAAATATTGGATTGGTTGGTCGAGTTCAAGGCCCCAGGTGTAATAAGATATGAAAGGGGTTTTAGAAATGACTGTAAATACTCACATTTATGTTCACAAACAGAGATGATATTTTTCATGATAGTTGCTGTTTAAAACTTTGAATCAAATGTCTTTTGCAACAAAGACAGTGAGCTCGGTTTAATTCTTTTTTCTGTGTAAAAATGTTCTTTGTGTTTTCCCTCTGCAGGGTCATTGTGAGCTGAGGATGTGGATTGACTCGACTTCTTGCTAATATTCACACTGCAAGACAGGAGACGCTGATTTAAGATCGGACCGGAAGCCAGGATCATCATGGGTTTGCACTCATCACAGAAGAAGTTCTTCCCCCTCAGGGGAATCGACGGCGTGGTCCAGCTGTTTGATTCCGAGCTCCGCAAATCAGAGCCAGACCTGGCTCTGCTCTCACTGGTCCTGGGTTTTGTTGAGCACTTTCTGGCTGTGAACAGGGTCATCCCCATAAACGTTCCAGGGGTCCGCTTCGAGCCGCTGGAGCCGGACTGTCCCACGTCCTGCTTCCCCACAGTGGAGCTGGGGATGATTTCTGCACTGTATGAACGTTTCACAGCTCAGATCCGCGGCGCCGTGGACCTGTCCCAGTACCGCAGAACTGCTTCCGGGTCCAGCAGAGAGCTGGTGAAGAAAGTGTCAGACGTCATCTGGAACAGTCTCAGTCGGTCGTATTTTAAGGACCGGGCTCACATCCAGTCACTGTTCAGCCTCATCACAGGTACAGCCTTCAAAGAGGAAGCTCTTCTGGGATGTGGAGGAAAGGAAAAACCTGTGGTTCTAGTTATTTCTATTATTATTTAAAAAAATATATATTTTCCCTTGTACTAGTGCATCTTATCAGTCATTTATTTCACTAATTTAGTTCATAAAGGAAAATCGTTGTTCAGTAAATCAAATCTTATTTACAGAGTACGTTTGGCACAGCTTTGGAGGTTCATTCCACACTATGCTATATTTATTTCACTGAATTTCGATAATCATGACTTGCAGACAATCAAAACCCAACTTTCAGTTTCTAATAAAGTTAGAATGTTACATCTGATCCAGTAAGCGATGTTCTGTTGCAGAACTGTGGGCCCACTGTTAACATGCAGAACATCAGGATGGTACGTTCGCAGTGCTTTACTTTCCCACAAAGCACTCTATTACGGATTCAATGAGCTTATACTCTTCAAACTTCCAAACCTTGTGAAAAACATCTGGTTGAAAATCTAGCAAATTAATTCAAAATAGTAATGCCAAAAAAAAAAAAACCAAAACCTTCACAGTCTTCGCTCAATTTTTTGTTGAAGCAGTTTTAGCTGCTGGTCTTAACAATGTCAGCACTGGCTGGTTTTGGGTATTATTCTTCCCTTCAGATCCTCAAAAGCTCAGCTTTCTTTAGTTTTCTGTCACTTCAGGATGAGGCAGATGCTTTTAGGGCTGAGCAGTGCTTAAATTACCGTAAAGGTTCCGTTTTGTTTTCCAGATTTATGATTTGATACGGTCCAGTCTTTGTCTGCAGACTGATCCTCCTTGCTCGCTCTCTGTTCTGATCTGAGACGAGTGTATTCCACTCCTGATCCTCTTCAGTCAGCTAGATTTTCCACAGGGGGACTCAGTAAGAACAGGATGCACCTGAGCACAGTTTGAAGTATCTTGGCAACGGCCTGTAAAAACGTAGGTTGTTTTGCTAGCAGCCTTCAGGTCACCAGCCGTGTTGGGTCTGCTGTCTGTCATCTTCCTCTGGACAGCACTCCATAGATTCTCTGTTGCGTTTAGGTCAGGCAGGTTTCTGGTGTTACCATGGTGATAGAAGCTGGTATTTGTGCCTTCGACAGTGTTACGGTTAGCTCCTACACATGCACCCTTTTATGCCATACATTCTCCTTCCACTTAACCTTCCAGTAATATTTTGGATACAGCACTTACCCACCACTACTGTGGAGGATGAATATTAAAAAACATCAGTACCATATGCCTGAATGTCACCAGTTCACACTGCATGTAATGTGATGTCAGTGATTAGTCTGCTCTGCATCCCCAGAACCAGAACCAGAACCAAACATTCAGCTTCTAGGCACCACAAATCTGGAACAAACTTCCAGAAAACTGCAGAACAGCTGAAACACTGAGTCCCTTTAAATCTAAACTAAAAACCCGCCTGGTTAAAGTTGCTTTTGAACCAAAATAAATGAAACATTGACCAACATATATGTTTACTGGATTTCTCAATTGTTGACTGCATGGCGTCTTTTAGGACTTTTTGTATTTTTATGATGGAAAGCACTTTGAACTGCCTTGTTGCTGAAATGTACCACACAAATAAACCTGATTGATTAATTATTATTTCTGTGATCAGGCACCAAGCTGGACAGCTCAGGAGTGGCCTTTGCTGTGGTGGCGGCATGTCAGGTGCTGGGCCTGAAGGACGTCCACCTAGCGCTGTCCGAGGACCACGCCTGGGTCATATTTGGGAAAAATGGTGAGGAGACAGCGGAGGTCACCTGGCATGGGAAGGGAAACGAAGACCGCAGAGGGCAGACGGTCACGGTTGGAGTCAGTGAGAAGGTTAGTCCAGTGAGAAGGCTGAGTCGGTGGAGCTCCGCAGGAAAACGGAGACATGAGCTGAGCTCACGTCGCTGCTCTGTCCCTGCCTCTGTCAGAGCTGGCTGTACCTGAAGGGGTCCTACATGAAGTGTGACAGGAACATGGAGGTGGCCTTCATGGTGTGTGCCATCAACCCTTCTCTGGATTTGCACACGGACAGCTCAGAACTCCTGCAGCTGCAGCAGGTTAGCACCAACACTTTGGCTCTGTTATTGACTAAATGTCACCTGTTTTTAATGGAACTTCCTCAAGGCTTTCAGAACTAAAGATATTTGTATATAGTGGATACTTAAATGAATTATTCAGATACTTATCAGCATCAAGATCTTCAATGACTGCATCAAGGGTGCAGTCAGTGAAGTTTTTTGGCCAATGACTGATCTTCAAAAAGCCTGATCTGCCAATTTCATTTTTTTTCCGATACTAATTTTTTGTTGTCTGCAAAGTCGCTAAATGTTGCTACAGTTAGCGACTACTCTAAATGTCGCTAAATGTTGGTGACCCCTGTTAGAGTCACTAACAGGGGTGACAACTGATAATCGCGCGCATTGAGACGTGACCTGGTGTGTGTGTCTGTCAGGCAGAGCAGAGGGGGGTAGTAGCTGATTTACAGATCTTTATGGAGGAAGATCAGATCAATGGACAGGATTAGTTTCTCATCTAAGATTGGATTAGACACCCTTACACATGCACCATTTTCTGTCATACTTTTTCCTTCCACTTTACCTTCCTCAAATTAACCTTATACTTAAAGGTAGATTTAAGTATAAAGTTATACTTTAAATTAAGGAAATCTGGGTAGATTTATCAATAACTCTCGTTTTATCCTGGCCTGCTTTTCTCTCATGGTCCTCAGACAACAGTGCTGCAATAACACAGACTGTTAGCCCAAAGCACCTTACTTACTGCTGCGGCAACAAAACCAAAGGTAGCTTCTAATTCCAGAATGCCTAAGGAGTAGAGTGTAGATCGGACTTAAAAAATCCAACCCAAAGAAGCCACTCTGTGATGAGAAATGATGTTGGCCTTTACTCATAACTCTGTGTTTTCATTTTGTGGCACAGAAACTTCTTTGGTTGCTGTATGATCGAGGGGACCTGGACAGGTGAGCCTGAAATAGCAAATGAAAACCAGTTTAGTTTTTTGTCATACCCCTGCTTCACTGTCTCTGATTCCAGGTATCCCATGGCAATGGGAACTCTAGCGGACCTTGAGGATCAAGAACCAGTACCAGGAAAGGAGAACCCCCTGCAAATTCATCTGAAGGTACGTCCCTGTACTCTGAAGGCTTCCTGCTGGCCACAAATCAGCAACTAGAGACAGGAGTGGAGTTTGATCAAGAGTTTTTTTTTTTTTCTCAGCAGAGACAGTAAAAACAGTGAATTGTGCCGAACTTAAAATTCAGCTTTCAAGCAGCGGCAGACTTCCCTCCTACCTAACTTGTTTCTTTTCAATTCAGTTTATTTACGTAGCGATAATTTACAACAAATGACATCTGATGGCACTTTACAAAGAAAAAAAAACAAACTTTCCCACACTGAGGCCAGACTAATAAAATGTGCCCTATAAAAATTTTCCTAGAGCTCAATTTCACACACTCTGTCACCTTCAGTTAAACTTCAGTGGATTTTGTTTTGATGTCATTTGACAGAACAGCATCAGGTCCTCAGACTTAGTCACTGCGAAGTGGAGCGAAAAGTTATCCATGATTATGAAGCATTTTATAAGTGAAGGCTGTGCCATGTCTGACTGAGTGCAGTCAGTCGTTTGTAGAACAGCGTTGTGCAGCAGGTGCAGCATATGCAGCTGCCGTCATGTGGGCTCTCCTGCAGCCTTTTGTTCTGCTCTTTGCAAAAAAGCTGAAGTTTGTTCAACCGGATGGAGAAGAATCCTGCTCTTGCTAAATAGAAAGTTGGGCTTGTTGTGTGATTGATGTTGCATGTTTGTGCTTTTTCAGGCTGTAGGTTCTGCTCAGAAGTTCTACAACAATGAGCACATCTACCCCTACATGTACCTGGCTGGGTTCCACTACAGACATAGGAATGTGCAGGAGGCGCTGAAGGCCTGGGCTGAGGCAGCACAGGTCATGCAGGAGTGAGTTCACACCACAAGGGATGGGAGGTGGGAGAAGTTTAGAACAATAGAAGCATGTCGGCGTAGCTGATGTCCTGTTAGGTTCTGTAAGTCATATGTGTTTCTGCTGCATATGTTCCTCAGTGCACTGCTGCTGTTCATAAATCCTCATACTTTATTATGACTTTACTTGATTTATGAGACATGGATGTATGCTGGCCAGTCATAACACTGAGTTGCAAAAAACTATTTTTTGGGAGTTGTCTGATTTTTTTCAACTGAATTAGGACTATTTTAAAACACTGAATCCAAAAATGACATCCATTTTCCTCAGTCAGGTCAGGTTTTTATTCTAATTTGAATTGGAGAATTTCGATCTTCTGACTAAATTGATGACATTTTGTGACATTATCAGTTCATTTTCATTAATATTTCTCATCCCAAAAATGTTTTAGGAGAAAAAAAATTGTTTTCTAACAGTGTATTCATTATATGTTACAAACTTGGATTTCTGTAAGTTGAGTAATAAACACTGATAAGTGTAAGTACATGTGAGTTGAACATTATGTCTTCTTTGTAAAATTCTCCGTCTCTTTCCTGAGGGAATCTCTCCTCCTGCTAATTGATCAGATTCTCCAGATGTGAGAACAAGTCCTGCATTTTGATGCTCATGTTGCTCCATAGTTCAGAAAGTTGACCTGATTGAGAAAAAACCAATGTGATTTTAGGATTGAGCACATCGACACGACCCTAAAACAGTTGAAAAACTCCAGACAATTTTTTGGCGGTTAGATCAGTCGCTCTTACACATCAAACTCTCCAAATTTAAGGTGTTCCCATTTTGTTACATGATAAAATTAATCATCTAACAAAAATTAAAGCCATAACAAGGTTTGCATTTGGTAATATCTTGCTGAGATTATTGTATATCCAAGTTACTTTATGTTGATGGGATAAATTTCCCATCATCTGGCAAATAATAGCTCCACCTGCAAGTTTAAACCTCATTAATAATCTGAGTTTTACAATCACACGACAGCCAAAGACTATTTCTCATCCTCTGCCTCCATCACTTCCATCAACAACATCATATATATCATATACACTTTGTGCTCAACAGACCCTCACATTATCTCAAAATAAGTTTTCAATGATCATCTTGTGTTAGATGTCTGACAGAAAAGGATACACAATGGATGTGGTGAGCCCCAGTTGCAGTGAATAAACACACACAGACACATGAGTGGGTGGCACCAACCAAGTTCCCCTTCACAACCTTTTATGGAATCTATCAGATCCTTGGGGATGTGGAAGTTTTTCCATATTACAGTAAGAATGTTGATCATCTCTCTTGACAATGAAGGGAAAGTGAACTGAATGAACAGCAGGGTGACCTCCGCTGCAGCAGAACCGCTGAAAATAGGATTCTTCTTACATGAATCAGTTGCTTGTTGATCTGTGGGGCTTCAAATGAACTGACAGGTTTTGTGCTTTTCTGACACACAATGACAACAACTTCAATATCCTCACTGTCCTAAATTTGATGGAATTTTTTGTTCTTTTTTTTTGGGAAAAAAATGACCTTGGGAGGTAATGATATGATATATAAACACCTCATAAAATCCACTAAATGTTGTAAAAGAAAAAAAAAAAAAAAGCCCAATTGGTAACAACTAGAAAATAAAATGGTATCTGTTATTTGTCTCCGGAACAAGTTTGCTACTCGTATGCATGTAGTGGAGTAAGTTTCTCTTAGTCAGTGTTGCATTCTGGGAGAGGACATTACCTGCTTTCTGCTACATGCACTCATGAAAAATGATAACTTTTTTCATATTAATTGGTTGTACTGCAGCAGGAGGAGCATGCACAGCTGCATGCATGTTTATATTTTAAGTTTACAAAGTTAGACATAGCGCTTAATTGTGATTAATTGCAGCGCCAGAGTGTGATTATTGGATCAGATTTTTTAATCTATTCAAAGTACTAATTTTTGCGTAATACTGCCCCTTTAATTGTTCTTATTTTTAAACTAAGGTTTCCTTTTAAATCTTTTCTGTTCATTTTGATTTTTTTATTTAATTTTCGGAATTTAGGCTACAATGTTTGAAAAGATAGGACTATGTGTTATATAAGTAGAACTGGGCAAACAATATAATCATGGTTCAGGCAATAAAACAGATATGAATGAATAGATTCAAAAATCTGAAGTAATATTGAATTTTTAGTTTTTAGTAATATATCTTTTAGGCTTATTCTTAGCAAAGATTTATTCTGACGCAGTTCAAGAGGCTTGCATCTTTTCTTTCCAGTGAAAACCTTTTAACCATTTTCCTGTCAGGATTTGTGATATCAGAATCACAGCAGTCATTTTGGTAAAATGTACAGAACAGGGTAGAGTTATGATCGGGTCTACAATATCCACCCCGACCAGACCCAGTCCCACAGGCACGGTGTCTGTGCCCGATCCAACCCTGCTAACTAACTTTAACTATCTGCCTGAGCCTGAATTTATATGTTACATAAATTCAGGTGTTATTGCTTTTGTTTTTAGGTTACACTTTGAATAAGGACTGTAGCCTCTCCCATTTTAGTTTTTGTGTAACATCTTCCAGCTCCATGTTGTTGCTTGTTGTAACTGCAGGGTGAGTCAAGCGCAAATCATCTAGGAAGTGATTGTGTTGTTACAGTCTGATGAACTTCTGCACCTTCATTTCTTTCTTTCCTCAACAGAGTAGACTGCCTGCTTCTCTGTTTAGACCACAGCAAGTAGATTAACATAACTTTTATGGGGAGCATTCTCGTTTAAATTTCTCTGTACTGTACATGTAAGGTTAATAAACACACCACAACACAACCTCGAGCACCACCACACCCAGAACTCAACATCAAGCTGATTATTTTTCTCTCGACTCGCCCCCAATTTTGAGTCAGCTCAGGCCTAAAGTCTGCGCTTTAGCATGGGGTAATAATTCTTCTCCAAAACACGATGTCCATGCAAAGACCTGCAACATGTATGGACAACTTGGCAGCATAGGATAAATATATACTGTGAAGCATATCAATGTGAACTTTATTGAAGGATTTCTGATGACATTGATTGAACGGACTGACCCACAAAGCTTGGATAAATAATAAAATTGTTCTCTACGTGTAAAAAGTGCCAGTTCAATTTCAGTTCAGTTTATTTATATATTGCCAATTAATAACTGTCGTCTCGAGGCACTAGAAAAAAATCCCTTCGATTCAATCCCACATAAAACATTCTTGTTATCCTGGTTATGAAACAGTACAGTAGGCTCAGTTAATTAACCCAGCAGATGGCATGGAGTCATACAACCACATCAGATATTCTACCTCCAAGCTGTCCAGGTTCCTCACAGGGTTGATGAGTTTTTACTAAGGGCTCCTGCCAGGACAGACACATGTTCAGTAATTTGAGTGAGTAGTGAGTGAGTAATGCTTATGACTGATACGACCAGTCTTGACAAGTTAGGAACATTAGAAAATGCTGCCTGAGCAGCCAGAAACCCAAACAATCCAGATGATTTTTTTGCATTCTCTTTTACAGATAGGATGGTGTGTTCAAGTCACGCTCTGCTTGTGGAAACATGCTCTGTCTGGACATACGAGGTCCCAAGCGTTTTACAATTCTTTTTTTAAGTTCTTTTCGGCTCTAGTAGCCTTCATTTGAAATTGCTAAGACACGAAAGTAGATGAAGAGAGCAAACTTCCCTAGGCCAGGAATCGAACCTGCAACGGCCACGCCGAGGACGAAGGCTTCCCCTGCACCACCCCTGTGTTTTATAACTCTTATTGTGTTTGTCAATGAACACATTCTGCTAACGCCACATATTTGTCAAATTCATAAGTATGTAGATGAGACCAAGTTAAAACTGGATTGTTTGAGCTGCCATGTGAACGGTGATCAGCCTTTCCAGGTAAACTCTAAGTTCTGAGCGTCGGTTCCTGTTCTCTATCCTGTCTGTTTGTGTATCAGTGAGTAATATTGCAAAACAACAAAACATTATGACACATTCTGTCATATTATTCTCAAAGTGACAATGGACAAGATGGCTGTAGCACAGATCAGTACCGTTAATTCCCCACAAATAACTAGAACTCTTGGAACTTTACTGAAAGCAGGAAAAATTCATGATTAGCCAGAGCAGCTCATCATTCTGCATAATTCATCCTGTCATCCTCCAGACAAAACAGCTCCTGGATCCTCAGAACAAACAGAAGCACATCAGCACATTTCTCATTCTATGTGAAAATTCTTGTAAATAAACTCTTTAACTTTTTAGCATGTTTCTAGCGTGTGATTCTGCATGTGGTCAGGAAACTCAACCTGAATATTACATTATCTGCCTTACCTGTTTCGCATGCGAAGAGCGAGAAAAATTCATATTTGTCAGAGAAAGCTACTCAGAATATGTGTGTTTGCTGAGATGAGATTTGTGTTTTAATTATTTTGCAGCTCTTCTTTAGTTTCTTCTTTAGTCAGAATGCTAATTTAAATATAAAAACATTTTCAACTCAGTTAAAACCACAGTACATGATCAATGGACCCGCTTTTAAACACTGTTAGCTCATGTGTTACAGTATGTTTAGTCAGTATAAATGACTAAATATACTATTATTCTTTTCCCACTGTTTTATGATAATCTTCTGTTTTCTGTTATGTAATGTTTTAATGTTTTCTGAACATTGTTGAAAATTACCTGGTTAAATAAAGGTTAAATAAATTTAATAAAAATTGTTTAACAATATCTGGCTGGCATTTTGATCATGTTGCTCTCCAGGGTCTAATGGACTGGGGTGTGAGTGTGTGTGTGCGGGTGTGTGAGAGTGGTGGAGGGTTAACGTGTGTGTGTTGCTGTTAGGTTTAGCGCCGCCCCTCTACTGCATCTAGTTAAAGGCGACGTACTGCAGTCTACTCCAGGTGGTAAAATCTGTTTTGGATTAAGAAAAAAAATCCCTGAATTTAAGTATCAAATGCTCTCAAAAATGTTTTGAATGCACTTTAATTTTTTTGTGTTTTTTAAACTTGAAAGATCACACATGGTGGCATTAATCTTGACATTACCAACAAATAAATGCATCAAGAATTTAATAACTAAAGAAGGAAAAAAAAAATTCGAGGCATGGCCATGCACTTTCCCTTGAGAATGTAATGACGGAGCACCAAACTGTCAGACAGTTTATTTATTCATTAGTTCAGCAACTTTTATCTCTTTCCTGAGGTGCAGGGGCAAAAAAAAATCCATGAATTTCCCGTCCATTTCTCCTGCATGACTCACAGGGGCACAGTGATGCGTGCGAGTTCAAGCTGAAAAACAGTTATCCAACTTTCCATATGCTCTGTCATGCTTTAGTCAGTAGAGACATTGGAAAGGCTGTTTGTTCGTAAAAAGGAAGTGTCTCCAGACAGCATCAGATGACATCAGCGTCTCTAATGTTTTTTTTCTGTGTGTACGTGTGCCCGTGTGTTTGTGTTGAGGAGAGGGGCGGGGTCATGCCGGAGGGGCGGGGTTATGCCTACAGTACAAAAAGACAGATTGGTTCAGTTCTTCAGAGTGAAGCAGCAGCAGCAGAACTCCAGTTTTCTTTCTGAATCCAAGCAAAAGGTAAGAATCACAATTAGCTGTTAAATCAATGCTGGCACATGTTTAGATGGTTGTATATGAAATCTGACATTTCAAATAAAACAATTAGTTAGCTTTTTCCAGAAATATCTATAGTGATATTTTGTAATGTATTTCACAATTTTTCCATTATATATCTTTGTTGTACACAGGGAAACAGAAGTTCATCTCCATAAATACGGCCACTGTGTGTGGCCTTTGTTTGAATTTGAATGTACAGAAATATTTCTTATTTGACCATAGAAATAAGCTGAACACACACTAATGTGGGTGTGTCTCACACCCATGCTCAGCTATGTATTTCTAAAAAGGAGTAAGTTAAAAAATGTATTTCGATAAAAGCAAAATGCACTGATTTAAAATGCTTATTGTCACGTTACTGATATAGATTCTTTATTTTATTGATCCTGTTTTAAAATCTTCCGTCTTTCAACGTTAAAGATTGAGGACAGTTTTTATCAGTGCCTCATGTAAGATGCCAATGTAAGATACCACAGATTTATAGTACTGTTTCAAACTAAAATATTTATAATTTTTTAGAATTCATAATAGATTTTTTTTTTTAAATTCTTTTAGAATCTCGCGTCATTTTTGTTAGATGTTCCCATGTCTGTAACATTTAACAGGTATGTGTTAGGATGAGTCAGAGCAGTTCAAACAGTGCAGTGTGCAGTCAGTCGAAGACGTGAGTGCTTTATACAAACATTCAGTTTTTATGCAGCCAACCACAGCTTTTTTCTGGTTCTGTCTCCCCAGCATGATCTGTGTGAGCATATTTGTGTTGCTGGCCCTCAGCAGAGGGGCCCTGGGGTCTCTGCAAGACAAGCAAACAGACTTCGGACTCAAGGTTTTCTCTCAGATCGCTACGGACGCTGCAGACACAAACCTGGCGTTCTCCCCCTATGGCATGGCGAGCATTATGGCCATGGTTCAGCTTGGCGCGAATGGAAACACACAAAGGGCCTTGACTGCAGCTATGGGCTTTTCTCTGCAAGGTGAGTGGTAAATAAATAAGTACAGAAGTGCTAAAGTCCTGAAGTACCTCAGATCTGTTAGATCAACTGCAACATTAACCTAAACATGTAACTCAAAATCTATAACCAAATCCATTTAAGGTAAGGGCATCTAATCAAGTCAACAAGCTTTTGTTTTGTGGATTGGACGTAGACATTTGCTGCCTCCCTTCTTGTATCTCCTCTGAGCATGTCCAGGGCACATTTTTGTTCTGTGTCAGCTAAACGAAAAATGAAACCTTCTCCTGCTTCTCTCGCAGGGCGAGGAATGCCTCGGCAGCAGCGCCTCCTGCAACGCGACCTGGCAAGTGAAGATGGGGTGGAGATAGCCAGCGGGGTGATGGTGGAGCGGAAGATGAGTCTGGAGAAGCGATTCCGCCGGGCCCTGGCCAAGACCTTCCAGACTCACCCCCACCAGATGGATTTCACCAAACCAGAACAGGCTGTCAGCATTATCAATGCGTGGGTCTCAGATCACACAGCAGGTACAAACTTCTGTCTGTTACCAGCTACCAATCATCTTCAGAGAGGCAGAATTCTTGGAGTACCGGTTAAAAGTAGAAGACCAAGATTTAGGGCACAGAAATTGAAACTCTTATGTCCAGAGTTTCTTTCATCACAGCTTCTGATAGGTGACAGACTGATCAAATACCCTGACATTTCAGGCATATATCAACTAAATCAATAATACAACAAAAACATAGATGCTAAGAAAAAAGAAAAAGTACACCGAGAAACCTTTAAGGACACAAGTTGACAGAAAGTTAAGTAAATTTCAACAAAGTTCTGTTCAAGATCGTAGAACTGGACTGGAGTCTATCCCAACAGTCAAGGAGAGACAGGCAGACCCTTCCACAGCATCAGTCCCTGAAGTCTCTTATGGTTAGAGAAGCATTTTATATCAACAGCTAAGTGGAATGTGTTCTTCCTTCCTGTAGGTGCCATCCCAGAGTTCTTGTCCTCTGGATCCCTGGACGATGAGACACGCCTGGTCTTCCTTAATGCTCTCCACTTCCAGCGCCTATGGAAAGTTCCCTTTGACCCCAAACTAACACAGGAGAGAATGTTCCATTGTGCCAATGGCAGCACTGTTCCTGTGCACATGATGAAACTCACGAACCTCTTCAACTATGGTACGCCATGCCAATGATCCAAACTTCAGGCTCTAGAAAAAACTTCTTTATTTGTTCTTCCCCACCCAGACGCAAAATTGTACCTTTTCATTTCATCAGGTGAATTTGTAACTTCTGATGGGGTGGATTACGATGTGATAGAGGTACCATATGAGGGCGACTCGCTGAGTATGCTCCTGGTATCACCCTTTGAGCCTGAAATACCTCTGAGTGTCCTCAGTGCAGATCTGAGCAGCCAGAAGATTCAGCAGTGGAGGTCAGAGCTGAGGAAGGCCAACAGACAGCTGGCTCTACCCAGGTGAGGAAGAAGGACTGTGGCCATGGATTACATACGATTGTTTCTCTTGTCACATGTTAAACGTCCGTTAGCAAACTAAAGAATGTGTGTTTCTCCAGGTTTTCTCTAAACTCTGACATAAATATGAAGAGTGCTTTACTTAAAATGGGACTTGGAGGCATGTTCAACCTGGCTACTGCTGACTTTACACGGATTACATGTAAGTTGATGTTTGTTTGAAGCTTTGATGAATGGACTCTTGTTCCACATGAATGCAAAACTGCTCATTAACTTGCAGTTCATTACATTGTTTGTAGTCAGCAATGCTTCTTCTTTATATATTCTGCTTCGTATTTTTTGTGGAATGGCTATGATTTGCGCAGGTTTTATATACCAAAAAAAAAAAAAAACAAGAAAAAAGAAAAACGACGATTTATACACTTTGTGTCTAATCCGTTTCCATTTTCGTACACCAGCTGATGAGAGGCTTTGCATTTCAAAAGTGCTGCAGAGGGTGAAGATTGAGGTGGATGAGCGAGGAACCAAGGGAGCATCAGCAACAGGTAGACTGCTCACTGAATATTTCATACCTTTCAGACCCTAAAAAAGAAAACAGGTCATCTAACTTAAAAAAAAAATTTGTTAATTTGTTACAAATAATCTAATTAGGTATATTCAAATAAATATTAAGTTTATTAAGTTTCTATATGATAAATGGACATAAATTCAATTGCATATAACAAATTAACACAAGGTTTTGAAGTTGGAGCTCCATTATTTTTTTCAGAGCACATATAAAGGATGCAGCTATTTACAATGGTCCGCATTCATTCATTGACTCATACAGACACACACGCAGACACAGACACACACACATGACTGTGACATTTTTAGCTGAGCTGCAAAAGTTTGAGTTCAGAGATTTTCCCAAACACATGAAGGGTCCAGGGTCAGCCTGTGACTGTCGGTAGTTGACAATCTGTTGACAGCAAGAATCAAACCAAGTCAGAGTGGATGCATTTTAATGCTTTCAGAAATAAATTGCATCTTAACACAAAGTTAATATACACTTGAGCCGGATACAGGCACTTACAGATTCCCAGGGGTGAAAGTAGGCGGGTACGGTTGGGTACCTGCAAGAGAGGGAAGCGGCTGTCTGCTGTAAAAAATCAATGGGTCCACTAATCAGCCGTGACTGATTAGTTTTTCAAGAACTATCTAAAACCCGACTTAATCAGTTAATAAGTAGCTTTTTCCCATTTCATATTGTTTCTGAACTGCTAGAGCAGGAGTGCTCAATACGTCGATCACGGAAGGTTGTGAGTCGATCTCGGCATCAGGTGACAAACTGAACGCTGCCTGGACGCTGAGACCAGCACGTCCTCTGACTCGCTTATCAAAACGTTCATAACTTTATTAAAAACATCAACAAAACGTGTTCAAATTAATGACCCAACAAACATAATAATCTCAGTAATTGTTTCAATAAGCTGTTGCGCAAATCTGTGCGTTTCAAACTACTTTCACCCCTGCAGATACCTTGTGCAAACTTTCCTTTGGATGTAGGAGTGAGAGTGAGAATAAGAAATAATCCAGGTTACAGTATTCTCCAAACTTTCGCTCATTTTGTTCTAAGATTATAAACTATAAATCCTCTCATTGGTAGTTTCTCATGCTGACAGCTGGATCACACAGACAACACACTACAATGATCAGTGTTAAGGCTGAAGTTTCTGTGAAGGCTGAACGGAATCGATTAACTGATCAATTACATTTTTTTTGTCCTTCTCTATGTTAGCTGCTGTCATGTTCTCCCGTATGGCAGTTCAAGAGATCACACTGGACCGACCTTTCCTCTTCCTCATTCAGCATAAGCAAACTGGTAACAGCTCTAACTACATTTATTTATTCCCATTCAATAAAACATCAGAAGAGAAGACTGGTTCTGATTGTTTTCTCGTTTCTTTTCAGGTGCTATTCTCTTCATGGGTCAGTTGAACCAACCTCAACAGTAACACTCAGCACACCTTTTCTTATCTCGCACTGTGACTACTACTGTTTGAAACTCCTCATGATGACCTGACCTAAAGACCTGTGACACTCAGTGACTACATGTTTCAGCGATGGTTCAATTCACTGACACCCTTATTTATAATGACTGATACTGGGGCTGCTTTGACTTTAAATGAGAACATTTTTATATCTAAACTGTTTATTTATTTTTCTACATTCATACTGAAGCAAAGTGAGGGGCTACTATTGCTAATGACGGCGTTGCACCTTTAGAGACATGCCTGCATTTGTACCAAAATATTAAGTATTTTTTATCTATGTAAATATTCTGAAAACTGCAGTGTGTAATATTTGTGTCTCATTACATGTATGTGTATTTTTGGATTGGTTTCATTAAAAATGAATAAAATCATAAATGGTCTCGTGAGTTAACATTTGCTACCAAAAATGAATAAAAATTTTGTTGGCTTTGACTAATGCCAAATAAAAGATGAAGTCAGTTTTTCAAAAATGCAACTCCCGACGAATGCTGCCACTCCATATCAACAACACATATGTTTACAAAATTTTCAATTATTTTTCACTTTAAGCACAAAGGATGATCAGCCTGGACAGCTGTAACTGCCATGAAGTGTTCTTTCTGCAAGATCAAATAAATATGGTCCAACGAAGGAAAACTGGTGAACTGGTGACCGGTCCGTACCAAACACTTACTGATGAAGGAGGGCAGTAAAAGATGGTCTGCGTTGTCTGATCCATCAGAAAAGTTATTACAGCTCAAATTATTGAAATCATTTCAATTTGCTTTTGCAGAAAGATGAAGATAAGCAAATTGATGCACAATTGGCCAACATTCCATGTCTGCCTTGTGACCCTCCATTAAGAATTGTAAGGGGCAGAGGTGTTACTTGAGTCTAGTTAAGTTTTTAATGGAATCGATTGTTTTTACAAGGTAGAAACCATTCACAGAACCAGGCTCAGGATGAGAAGTCATTGCCCCAACTTCCTGTTTTGTCAAGACACTCTCTCCAAATGATTGAATGCAAGTGTTCCAATCACTTCCCCTGCCTCTGGTGTAAAAAAAATCAATCAATTACTGTAGACATGGAGGATGGTTTAAGGGTGAAACAAATTTTTTGAAAGAAGTGGTCTCTCCTCAAGAGCTTGATGTGGAAGAATTTAACTGGTCTGCACAAAGTTTTGACTTCAACCTGAACTAAATCACTTCACTGGAGTGGCTTTAGAGGGTCCTGCACGTCATTTCTCCATTTTCCATAACCACTTCAGGGGTACAAACTGCACCAGGTTGTGTCCGTCAAATCACTTGACAGCCGACTGCATTTGTTAATTGGCTTTTCCCAGAAGAGTTGAAACGGTTCGCTGACGACACCATATAAAAGCCTTTGTACTTAAAATGGTATTCCTTTCAACGTGGTGTATTTGTAAAAACAATAATTTTGGCTAAATTGTCTTCAGATAATTACATGAAGATGTTCTCTCTTAATGTACCACTGACCTCACAGTCTCTATACAATATGTAGCACGAGAGCTGATATTAAAAAGTATGTAGGTAAATGTTGTCTCCGGCTCTTTTTGTTCCTTTTCTTAAAGTCACAGAGGCAGGGGCGCCAACAGGAATCTTGGGCCCCCTGACAAAAAATTAGATTGGGCCCCCCTGTGCAGCTGCTGTTACAATTTTTTGAGTTTATTTGACCCATAAAAAGCGTCACAATTTTAAAGGCTTGCAACTTGCTTTCTTTGGTTCAATGCTGATACTAGCACAATATTTACTGCTCATGAATTTTAAATGCAACAGTCCTCATACAGTATGTAAGCAGGTTGCTTAAATTTTTTCTATTAGTTTTAGATTACTGAAATATTAGATTACTGAAATGTCTCTCCCCACAAGCAACAAAAGCAACATGCAAAATAGACATAACGCAATTCAGACTTCTCAAAAAATGCTATTTTGTTGCATTTTATTCAAGCTGCAGTATATAACTTTAATAAAAAAACATGTTTTCTCCACATTTGTTAAAGCTGCCAGGATGTCTTGTCAGTTTGTTATGAGACAGATAATCTGTGA
>CAEGAE010081761.1:0-24991 GCA_903067095.1 Girardinus metallicus | reverse complement strand
AGATAGATAGATAGATAGATAGATAGATAGATAGATAGATAGATAGATAGATAGATAGATAGATAGATAGATAGAAAGATCAGGGGTTAGCAAACGTTTCAATATAAAGAGCCGCTTTTCCCCCTGCTGCTATAAAATACAATTTGTCCAGAGCCTCAAAAATGTGAAACTTTATAAACATAAATACAATGTTTAATTGTATTTATGTTTATAAATGCAATTTATAAACATAAAAAATTATCATATTTAACTATTTTTTCTATTATTATTATATAATTATTATTACATTTTTACAACTGAAAAAAATATTTTAGTGGAATGACAGCAGCTGAGTGAATTCTTTCCATAAATATGGGAACTGAAGAAAAATATGTATAGTTCACTTAAAATAAGTCATAGTTTCAACCTAAAAAAAAAAAAAACCAACATCATTAAATAACTTTTGAAACTTCTTTATTGCCTAATTTAATTTTCTAGAGCAATGGTGGAGGGGGGAAAAGTGCCACATGTGGTTCTAGAGCCTGTTTGCTGACCCCTGGGATAGACGGGCACGTCACCTGACATTCCAGCCCACCAGATGGCGGTAATGGGCGTTCTGGATGCTTGACAACCTTCGCAAATCTTATCAGAGAGGCACATAGTAGTGAGTTTATCCGGTGTGCAGCAGAAGGAGAAGTGTGGTCACGGATGTGCAACAACCTCGCCGCAGAGATGAGTGGACTGCTTCGGTCACGGTGCGAGGACATTAGATAAGGAAGAAGCGAGCTCGGCTTGAGAAACACCAACATTGCTCCGGCATATTTATCGTTAGAGAACTTCTTTGAAATGTTTTTATTGAGTAAAGTGATCCACTCGTAGCCCCTTCAGTGATCGAGATGCGTTTCAACGAGAAGGAGCTGGTATGTTTGAGCCGCCAACCCTCAGAGATGGCAGCAGAGCTGGGAATGCGAGGTCCCAAGAAAGGAGACGGTAAAATACGACTCATTTCCATCTGACTACAATATTCGTTTAACTCTAGAGTATTATGTTACAGCAACTAATGTTTACGTCATTTATTTGTTGGCTGTGCTAACATCCGTAAGTGTACAGTTCAGAAGGGTGTTATCTGTGTATCTTTCACGTACAGTTGTCAAGAGGAGGCTGGTGAAACTGGTAGTTAACTTTCTGTTTTACTTCCGGATTGATGAAGAGGAGGTCAGTTTGAGTCACTTCTTCCTCTTTTACTATACGCAACAATTATTACATCTGTTTTAGTAGATGACTTGGCTCATTTCCATGTAAATGTTTACTTTACAGCCAATCGGGGCTCTGCTGTTGGAGCAGTGTCGTGTAGAGAGAGAGGACAGTCAGACTTTCTCTATTGGTGAGCCTCTGATCCTCAGCAACAGATATTTATGTACACCACATACAAATAAATCACATTTTTATTCTCACCGCCTGCCATTAAATTAGACAGAGCCTTTTTTCTTTCATCAACTTTCCTGCTAGTAAGAAAAACTTTGGTATTTTGATACCAGTAACAATCTCATTCCTATTTCTGCTAAAATGTGCATCCATGTAGGAGCAAAGTCCAATAGTCATGACTGTTTTACAGTTTCAATTCAAGTGTTTTACTGACTTTATGTACGTTTCTCTCCCAGCATTTCTAGATGAAGCGGAGAGGAAATATCTGTTTGAGTGCGACTCTGAGGAGCAATGTAAGGAGTGGATAGACTCTACTATCAAAGCCAGGTAAGACCAACATCTTTCTTTCTTTTAATACAAACAGTGCTTAACATAAATATGGGATGATCTTACCATGACCTCAATTAACCTGTACAGTAATCATAAAATCAATGACAAATTGATTTTGCATCACCGTCTTGCATATTTTTAAATTCTTATCGCTGTGAGAAACAGTGGCATTAGTGTCAACCATATCATTTTTAATGGTATCTCTTTGGAAGTGCGTCTCCATTTGCAACTGCTTGAAAGCGGCTGTTGTTAAGTGGGAGAAGTAGTTGTTTTAACCTTACTTCATCAGTTTTCTTTCTTGTTTACTTTTTTGGGTTTAAATATGTTATAGTTATTGAGCTATATCCCTCCTTGGTCGGCCATGTGTTGCTGCTTTAGAGAGCTACATGAAAGCGATACAATTTTGTAATTACATAAGAAGTATTTCTCCAGCGGGAAAATTATAGTTTTGTTTGCTTAGTTTGCATCCCATGTTATGTGGCTTTAATTATTATTTACACTTTTTTATGTTTTGTTTATCCTGAACTTTTCAAAAAAATTTTATAGACTTCATAAAAAGTTAATTTCTCAATATTACCTGGTTTATTAATTGGGTTTCCTGCTTAACTAGAAAGAGTGTAGTCTCGTACTTAAGAGATGTGATTCTTGTAGCTTTCCAACTGCAGTGTAAAAATACCGTAACCTTATCAATTTTTCCGTTTAAAGCTATACATTTTTACCAGCGACAACCCCAAGACTAGTTGACTGTTATAAAATTAACTACAGGCCTAAAATGCTCAATTAATTTTTGTAATTTCTTGCAGCTACGAGTTCATGAGGAGGAATCTTATATTCTATCGAACGGAAATCCACAGGCTCACTGGAAAGGTGAGATTTGCAGCAACACAGATTAAGCCTCTTTCCTGGTGGTGACCTTTGAACAGTGATTGACACAGGAAACGTTTCTGTCACTGAAGTATTTTAAACATAAGTATCAGTAGTGAAATAACAAGGAAATAGATTATGCTCAGTTATCTACTGTCAGCTGGGATTTTTCTTCCTTTTATTTTTCCTCTTTCTTTTCTCCTCTCCTTCGAGCTAATCTTGTTCTCTTTGCTTCCTTTCCTACTTTTTTTGTTAGTCACAATCTCTTTCTCCATTCTTCTCCTCATTCTTCCCTTTATCTTCATTTTCTTTTTGTTCTTCTTTTTCTTTCTTGTTTTTTTTTCTCCTTGTTGTTCTGCTTTGTTATGTTAGCACTACAAACTCAAGAAGAACATTTCCTGGTTAAATTGAATAAACCACAGGTCTTTACAGATTTTTTTAAAGAAAAGTTAATTGAAACTTTAAAGGCAGTGATGATAAACGTCTTTATGCTGTAGCTAAAGTCCTTCTCATTTACTTGTGTTTGATTTGTCTCTGAAGTTGAAGCATGGAATAACTTAGACCTACTTTTAGAGCATTCGGAGTTGAAAAACATGGATATTTACCATTTGATTGGTGGTGACTGCTATTAGCAATAAATGCCAAGCAGTGCACTCTGTTTTTCTTCATTTTTATGGATTCAGAGACATAAGGAACATATTCTACACATAGAGATTTTTACAGCCACTAGTTTGACTTCAAACTGTTAGAAGTGCTTACTGAAAACAAACTACAGTGAAATATAGTGAAACAACACTTTGTCTTTAAGGTATTCTCATCTTATGTTGTTTCAATTAATGGTTTGTTTAAAAATATTTAATTTCAATTGTAATAAAAATTAATTGCCACTCCTAGTCTATATTGACTGTCTGCTTTCTGCGCAGGATCCATTGGAGCAGTATGGCATATCTGATGAAACCCGCTTCCAGGTCAACACTGGCTCGCAGCTCATGGCCAGAGATACCTCCTCCCTGTAGACCAGGAAGCTGTGCTCAGATTATTTTGTTTAGTTTGCCTATCCATCATTCACTTTTCTTCAAAACAGCAATTCTATCCTCCAATTTTCTCCATCTGCATTGGTCTGTTCTGTTGGATTGTCAGACTTTCTTTTTTTAATAATCTCTCTGTATATATATTTTTTTATGAAATACTGTACTTTGCAGAGAATGTGATGCTAAAAGAAAGATTGTTGTCGAGATGGGGTTCCTGCATTCATTTTGTGAGCAATCGTTTCAATAGAGCCTAATTCAGGACACCTTAACATGTGATATAAACCCAAGCAAATTTAGAAGTAGCCCACAATTAACTCTCATTATAATTGTAAAAACTTTGCTAGATAACTGTTCTGATTTGACCTTCATTAGGCTCTTAATTTGCAGAGCCCCCATTTTTCATTTGAGCTGTTTTTGAGTGTTTCTTCTATATCACATTTAAAATTTGTTTTTGCACATATCACTGGAAATGTAGTTTCTTTTTTTATTTTTAGAATTGTTAGTAGAATTACGGTCATTTACTTGAACCTAATCTAAGTTTTTCTACAACTGTGAATCAGATTAATTTAGCTAAGCTATTGGACCATTTAGAAAACAACATTCTTGACATTAATCCTGAAATATAATGTCACATTTCACAAAGTTAGAGTAAATTATAGTTGGGAATTTTGCTGTTCGGTTATAATTTTCCACTGGGTTTTGCAGTATCATACAAATTATAATGCTGTTTGTCAAGAGTTCCAGGACTTGTCATTGAATGTATGTTCTATTTAATCTTTTGCACATATTATATCTTTTAGTACTTATTTGCAGTACACTTGTTTCACTGGCATTTCTTTTTATACCAATAAAGCAGTTTGAAAGAGATTTATGCAGTCCTCTTTGAAAGAAAATATTCTCAAACTGAATTATTATGCATGGATATAATCATTTTTGTGCCGTCAGTCAACCTACTTACCGCAAGTGGAGACATGGAGAGTATTAATCAAAGAACCAGTCATGGTAACACTGGTGTACCTGCAGAGATTCACAGCTCGGGTGCAAAAATCTGTCAGCAGAACTATTAATTACACACAATTCTAATTTAGCCTTAACTGAAGAACAAGAAAGTCATAACCGAGTTCAGTTTGTCACAATCATGTTATCGTATATGTGAAAGACAGAGCTCTGGTCCGATGAGATCCAAAATAAAAAATAATTCCAATATGCCAAATGCTATGTTTGGTGGAAAACTGACACTGCACATTAGGCTCCCCAAAGCGCCCCAATGATGAAGCATGCTGAGGTCAGAATCATGTAGCACAGACAGGAAAACTAATCAGATTGAAGATTAAACTAAATATGGGTCAATCCTGGAAAAAAGGCCTGTCAAAGACAGCAAAGGACTGGAGCTTGTAGTGGAAGCTCTCTTCAGTTATAAGAGCTTGGGTAATTTTGCAAAGAAGATGGAATCATAATTTCATTATTAAATATGCAGTATTGTAGTTAATAAATTTCACTTTGTATTCATGAGTATGATGACCTACTCTTAATTGTATTCTGTAGAAGCCGTATTAACTTTGTTGCCACAAGGTTAATCTCGCTGATTTCACTCGTGTGTCTGAAGAGGTAAAATAAAAACTTCCACTGCGCTCCAATGTAAAGATGCAAAACAAAAATTTATTCCACAGTTTTTGCGTTATCCTTTACAAGAGCAACTGAATCCTAGATAACCTCCACAAAACAAACTACGGTTGAAAAACCGTGTGGCTCTGTCGATTTACTTGCAGCGCCTTCCCTTATCTGCTCTCTACCCTTCGTTAACGCTCCAGCGCTGCACACCTCATTTGCATAAATTGCAAAGTGGCCAATTATGCTATAAAACATACAAACTCCTAATAAAAATACTTATTCACAATAAAACATTATGAAATTAGATACATGTAATATAATAATGCTACCTAAACCTCAACAAATGCACTTATTAAATTACTAATTAAACAAATAAGTTTTAACTGAATATTTTATACATTAACTTGGCCTCCACATGAACTGACATACATTGAATTAAATCAGTATCACTCACGTGGGAATATCATTTCGTTATTAGTTTTCATGTCACAGCCCCTAAGAAATGTTATTTGTGAATTGCTCCTGATTTGAACAAGGTGCACACGTTTTCCTTTTTATGCTCACACAAGGTCAGTGGTTAAAAATAAAAAATAAAACGTAATTTTTATTAATTATACTTTCTGTGACAGCAGTCCAGTTCCTTTCAGGCTAAGCCTCTTTGGTTTGTTTTAAAAATGCCTTATCTTAATAAAAGCTCAACAGATATTAAAGCGAACATTAATTTATTATATCGCATGGCAAAGAAGGCCAGAGCCGACGAGTGACACACGTTTCCTTAGCAACGGGAAGTGTGCGATTCAAAATCAGTGACGTCACGCACTTCCCGTGGTGCTTTGCAAACCCAAATTGAATGCTCGGTTAAAGAATACATTTGTATTCTGTTAATTCCCGTTTTAAAGGCATAAGAAAAGACCTGAGTTTGACACGCCTGGACAGAAGGAGCTCACCAGCACCAAAAGAGGAGAGTGTATCGGATAAAGGTAAGATTTATCTCAAGTAGAGATTGTTCACAAATAGTCTTGACAGAGCATTAGCTTGACAGCTATCGTTAGCTTAGCTTAGCTCTGTGCGCTAGGTGCTTTTATTGCTTTTGTTTTGTTTTTGTTTGTTTTTTTAGTACTGCGACTATACATTAATGATAATTAACATGTAATGCTAATGCTAAATACAGGTAAATCACAAGGTTAGGACGCACTTTCAGATCTAAGTAAATAGTTTTATAGTGGCAAATAGATTACAGTGGTGCCCTTATTAGCATCCAATTAGAATGAACTCAATCCCATATAAAATAAATGAATAATAATGTCGCGTTAAATCCAAATTTAACATGAGTTGAATTCGGGACAAAGCAAACTTTTATGAGTTATACTGTCTCGTTTTTTTATTATTTTTTTTTATAAGGATTTCATTTGATTTGACCAATTTATGACCGCAGTGGATTATTTTCTGCCTCTTAATGAGTAGCAATAAATTAACCTTTTATAGTAATCAACAAAATGACACGCGATCTAAAGACAGAACATTCAGGGTTTCCCCCAGGATATTATAGGCCTGGCGGCCCATAAGCCTTTCTTGTTTATGTTTTTAGGAAAGTAATAAATAAAAAAAACGTTTTTTTTTTCTTTCTTTAAGCCGCATTGCAAGCGTCTCTGTTGCTCTTAGCGTTTCACTGGAGGAGGAGGTTTATTCCTAAAATATATGTTTATAGTCGGACCGATCACACCGCTGGCGTCTCTGCGCGTTGCCTCGCGCGCTGCAACAGCTGGATATCTTAAGTTTACCTCAGCGCGGATCCCGCGCGCCTCCTTTCACTCCAACTGGACACAGGCTGACCTGTATGGATATTTACATCAACCCCTTGTGAGGAATTATGTTTCTTTCCAGAGTTTTTGATGAAGGCAGAGTTTTAACCCCACCGCGTTAGCTCTGGTTGCGCAGCTCTACGTGAACCGCAGGAATAACTTGTACTGGCGCTTTCAGAGGTGCGTTGAGCGGGCGGTGAGAATAATTTATATGTGTGGACAAAGAATTTTGTGCGGCTTTTCCATCTCAACACGCTGCCCAGCGCCCGGCTCTGTCTGCGCTGATAAAGTTTATGTCTGTGGTCCCGGTTGGTCGGAGCGCTAGTGGTTAACGAACCAGCGCTAACCGCATCATGCAGCTTCAGCCTCGCAGTCACGCATCACGCTGGTTTTTATATTATTTTAGTATCATTTTACCAGTTACGAAGCATCAAACTACATCAATTGCTTTGTCCACTTAGTCAGAGTTAATATGCGCGGCTGCGCGGACCAACAAAAAAATAGTTTTTGTGTCCCCTTGTTAAAAACTCAACAGACACGAAATAAAGAGCTACTAAAGCCACGTTAGCAGCACTAAATTAAATCTCCCGTTTGTTGCGCATCTCTGCGCGCAGTGCAGCGGATTTAACTCATGCAGGGCCGGTCTAAGGCTGCATGAGGCCTTGAGCAGAATTTGACTTAGGGGCCCCTCTTGCTGCTAAAAACATCTGCATCTCTAACAGCTTCTGTGTTAGATTTAGGGAAATCTGGGAGAGGAGGAGTAGTTTAATTGGCCAACCTAAAAAGCAACAAGTTATAATCACAGTTTACTAATTTGTATTTGTGGGCAAACAGAGTTCAAACTCAAAGATTAAACTCACAGCATCAGATTGTAGCTATGGTAACAAAACAATTTAGCTATGAATATTGTTCTTTGAACTTTTACAAAGTAAACTTGCCAGCTCCTTAAAATCTTACATATAAATGCTAAACAATTTGAAATCTTTTAATTTATGTATGCTGAAACCATTAAATCAAATTTAGCAGCATTGATCATCTCAATAAACAAATGTTACATTCATGTATCTGTGGTTTGTGTTAAAATTTTAGCGTTTTCGGGCCCCTGAAGCCCTGGGGGCCTTATGGAGCTGCTGACTTAATTTGGATTAAACAAAAGTGAAAGTAATTAATATTAGTTTTATTTGTGTTTTTTGATTTGTTGTTTTTAAGACTAGCTGTGGGTTTAAATATTGTTTCACTGGTGATGTCTTCTCGTAACATATAATTACCCAGTAATATTTTTACTTTTCCTGTCTACTTGACATCTTTTAATACAAAAACACGGTGGACCACCGGTGGACTGCCTCGGCACCCGAACCACTGGGCTTAGCAAGTTTTCTGGGGGAAACCCTGGAACATGTAACCTATCATTTTTTGCAGCGTCATTTACAAAGTTAATTGAAGTACTGTTAGACTAAAGGGTCTTCTGAATAATAAAAATTACAATTCATCAGTTATTTACATTTCTAATCTTTGCTGCAACATATTATGTTGTCTTTGCTTGTTTTGTTAAGGTATGATGGATCAGGACTATGAATGCCGGCTGCTCAGACAAATAAATATCCAAAATGAGAATGCAAGCCCCATAGTAAGTATGCAAGAAACTTACCTTTCCTTCTTTGCTCATTTTCTTTCCCCACAAAATAGTTTTCATTGAAGCTGGCAGATCATGCAGGAGAAAATAAGAAGTGGCACAAATTTAAGCAAGATTCAGGACTCGGCTTGTTCATTGATCTGTCATGAAAATGTCAAGGCAAACAATCACTTTATGATGTTTACATGCTCTGTTGTTTTTGTTTTTCATGTGTCCAGTTTATTCTCTGTTTTTTTTTTTTTTTTTTTTTAAATCTACTATTCTTGAGTTGAATAAATTCACAAGTATGCCAGTGTATGGTAATACATTCTATTCTATTCTCTGTGCTATTCCTCTATTAAAGTTATGGTATTTTTACATAAGTATTTAACTTTCTGAATATTTCTAAACACTTTTAATGCATGGTTTTGTGCCATATCACTGTTAAAGTTGCTTTGTCTGATCTGTCATTGTCTTTCCAACTCCTGCTGTGACATTTGGCATCTTATGCACAACATACCAAAACAAATCTTTTGTGGTTTTAATATTGCACAAAGTGACATTCCTACGAGACTTTTTTTTTTTTTTTTTTTTGCTGAGAGATTTTGTTCCATAAATCTATAATGGCATTACACAATTGTGGATTTGTCAGTCGAACATCCATTCTCTGAATCTGCTGTTTCACCACCTCCCAAAGGTACTCTACTGGATTGTGATCTGGGGACATTGGGAACCATTAGAGTAAACTGTTCTTATTGTTATGTTCAAGAAACCAGTTTGTGATGTAGTGAGCTTTGAAACACGGTGCATAATTCTGCTGGAAATAGCCATGTGAAGATTTGTAAGCTGTAAATAAGGATATTGAGATGGTCAACAATAATAGTTGGAACAATTTAGATTGAGTTTATTTTCATTCAACCAGAAATCTTGTTTCTGATAGGAATCAAAGCCAATATCTCACGCAAGATAATAGGGCTAAAAAAATGTATTTCTTCCTGTTTTTATTTAAATTTGAACAACGAATGGCACTAATGAGCTCAAAGTGTGCAAAAAAAAAAAAAGTATCCTCTCTACCATTACATCACCACCAGCCTGAAAGACTGATATAAAGCTGTTCACATTGTTTTTCACCAGAGTCTGACACTGCCATCTGAATGCAACAACTGAAATCAAGACTCATCAGACCAGGCAACAGTTTTCCAGGCTGTTATTGTTACATCTTGGTGAGCCTGTATTAACTGAAGCCTCAGTTTCCTGTTGTCAGCTGACAGGAGTGACACCCAGTGCAGTCTTCCACTACTCAGTGTCAGCATATTGTGCATTCACAGATTGTGCTCTGCGGTTAAGGGTTTTAATAACAATTGAGCTTTCTCTTTTGGTATAAACAAAGCACTTTCATCTGCACTAATGCCTCTCACTGGAGATTTTCTTTTTCGTACCCTTCTCTATAAATTCGAGAAATGGTTGTCCAAATCTTGGACATCAGTTTCTGAAATGCTCGGTCAAGCAACTCAAGTTCCTTTTGTACTTCATCCTGATGCTTGTTTTGATCTTCAGGACCACATCCAACACATCTAGATGCTGTCATGTGATTGGCTGATTCCCTATTTGCAGAATCAGCATCTAAAGTGACTGCTGAGTGTAACATCATTAGTCATATTTTAATGTTTTTGGAAAACAAGAAAAAAACATAAATAAAATATGGAAAACATTTCAAAATGTATGGATTTTGGGTTCTTATAAGCTGAGTTCATAGGCAGTTAGACAGGGTGATGTAGGAGTTTAAGGAGATCAATATTATGCAGATATCTTACCATAACTTTGCCAAAATACAATCTAGGCAATTATGGTACAAAGGTAACAACAAGCAGTTGTCATTTGTTTAATTGGTTTACAAGATAAAACAGCTCAATGTTGATTTGGTAGGTAACAGCTTAAAAGAGAGCCAGACTGTTGCACTTTACTGAAGAGCCCACTGTAGCTTCATGTTAGCAAATGCAATGTAGAAGCTTTTTGGTCTGAAGTTTGCTGGTCTGTTGCCTATATACAACGTAAGTGTGCATTCAGTTTTTAGGGTTGCTTGTTCAAATAAAGCATCTTCAGCCAGAGCCTCAAATTTTGTAATCCTTTATTGTAAAGATAACCGGATTATCGACTCATACTCAATATATTAGCATCTATAAAGTGTCTGTTTGACAAAAAGAAACCAACTGATTCCATCAAATCGCCGTTATTTGGTCCAATCCTCAGCACAGAATGTAAAGGACTTCAGGCGACAGTCAAGAAGACAGCAGCACCAGGCGCAGAAAGTTGTGCCATCTGTCTTAACTAGTATGTTTAATTCATCATCATTGAACAATATTGACAATTCTCACAAAAGAATAGTTGTAAACTGGCGCGAGACTAAGAATGGAAGAACTTGTTACTGTCCGTCTGTGTGAAAGTAAAATGATTAACAGACGAGTTATTTGACCGTGGCTCCAGGGTAGAGCTAAAACAAGACCCCATTGGCCAAATGACTGGCCTTTGTAAATGTTGCCTCCTGTTGTTAACACCTCAAATGAATGTACCATCTGCCACATAAATTATCCTCCTGTTTTGTTATTAAGATTTCAAGTCTGTGTCCAAGAGCCGTTTCTGTTTGGCCTCCAGTCAGAAAATGCCGTCTTCTCTCTTCCCTCGTGTAGAAAGCTGTGGGAGCGGTGCGATCTCTGACACCCACCAGCTCCCCCCTGTCGTCTCCCAGCAAGCACGGTGATCGCTTCATTCCCTCCCGGGCGGGAGCCAACTGGAGTGTCAACTTCCACCGCATTAATGTGAGTCTGCCGCTCTGCACCAGCGACTTCGCTGTCTGTCCTAGCAAACGCATAATGCTTCCAGAATCAAAGTTTTCATTTTGTGCGCTTAGGAAACATATTTCTCGCTACTCATTTTGTTCGATCTTTTGTTTAATGTCCAGCTTCGTCTTGTTTTTCATTTTCTGTACCAGGAAATTGAAAAGTCGCACAGTCAAAATAGAAAAACCAAAGATGGGACAACCGACAGCAATAAAGGTACTATATGTCTTGATTTTTTTTAATCTTTTTTTTCTCTCAGCCTGGGATATTTTTGGCACAAATCCATAGCAGCATCCATTTCTCCTGACATCTCAAAGCAGGCAATATCAGAGATGGATGTCAGTCACTCAAATTTTTCTCTTAAAGGATTCTGAGTCAGTCAAGGCAGAAAACGCTGTAAATGAAGACGCAACTCTTACATAAATTGCATTATTCTACCCTTGTTTACTTTTTGTAAAATGTGAGCTATGCTCTTCTAATTTTAAAAGCCTATGTTTGTCACAATGGTGAGTTAGAGCTGTTTTATTATGTCAGCATTTCATCTTAAGTTGTAGTTTGGTAAATTGAACACTTTTGTCTTTTTTTTTTTTTTTTTCCTCAAGCAAAAATGATTATTTAGCTAAACATTGATGCCAAACTTTATTAACTATTTGCTATTTAACTACAAAGTATTTACTCTTCTGGGTTTGGAGACCTGTTGGCCAGTTATTTTTTCCTTCAATAATGAACATAAAATTAAAAATTACATTTTGTGTTCACTTGTGTTGACTTTGACTAACATTTTCATTTGGTTTGATATTTTTAAACACTGCAGTGTGAGAAGCATACAAAAAAAGGGAGGCAAACACTCTTCCACACTGCTGATCTGCTGCTTGCATGGAAGCGTAGGAAAGATTTGTTTGTAAAGAGATTGAAGGTCATTACCCTGTTTTTTTTTGTTTTGTTTTGTTTTTCTGTGGTTGCTTATGAACAAAAAACCTGGTTCATGCACCTGCACTCTACCAAAAGTGTTAAATTCAAAAATAAAAATCGTTTTAAAAACATCATGCGTTATGAAAGGGGGCTCGGTTTGGCTGGTGAGCCTCTCTGGTTCAGCTCTGCCTGTACGGGAACTCCTGGAGACAAACATTACAGCTGCTGTGTTTGAATTTGTTGCGCCTGACCTGATTTAAGCTTGTTTGAGCTTGTACTAAAACATCCTTACTGAAAGCTCTTATGAAGCAATAACTTTTCTGTTTAGCCGTCTTCTGTTCAATGAAGACAAAGTGGAGGAAATATTTATCTGATCGCAGCTGTTTTGTGAGCTTGCTCACCTGGAAAGAAAGGAAGGGTTTTGGTGAAATGAGGTGTTGATCCCCTTCGGCCCCGCCAGGTTTCATGTGTCTGTTTGGCACAGAGGTCAAACGCAGAATAAATCCTTTCATATCAGCTATCACCATGGAAAGACAGGAGATGTCAAAGGCATAAGATAGGAGATCTGAGCAGGTTGTAAATCTTGCAACTATCTGTGTGTTTTTGTTTTTATTCAGAAATGTTGGAAAACATATGATGAAAAATCAAGGAGTTTTTCTGTTCCAACATGAATTCAACACATTTGTGGACTAATTGATGGGGCCCATGAGTCATAAAATGTCGTGTGTGAACAAGCCTCCCATAGCGGAGGCACTGATTGGTCAGTGGTGAATGATGGTGGCCCAGGATGCATCGCCAGGGCAACAAGGAGGAGGCAAAGGGAGATCCAGTCGGTCTCCATACCGTAGTCCTCCAAAAATGCACTGAGTGAGCTGTAGCTTTGTGTTGCTTAGCAGCAACCACTAAACCTAAAGGATTTAGAGTATTTCTGAACAGAGGAGCGAACCAAAATCCTTCCTGAGAGGTTTGCCAACCTGATGACCAGCCGAACAAAATCTCTGAGCCGTGCTTGGCAACAAAGGTGTCGCTATGAAGCCCACAGTCTTGTTTTTCCAAAGAATAAAATCAGTATTTTTTTGCCCAGTAGAGTGTAAATATCACTCTACTGGGCATTAAGTTTAATTAATGATAAGTTATTAATTGTTTATATTAAACAATATACATCAGAGAAGACAGTGAGTCTTTGCACCACAACAGTTTTTTTTTTTTAGTTTTTTTATTGGTTTTAGATGTGCATTTAGAGCTGATTTTGATCTAATATTTTGGGCTGTTTCCTCAAGCTTTTCCTCATTCTTAAGCCAGTTTTGATGACTTGACCTCTCTTTTATTTACAAAGTGTGAGAAGGCATATAGAAAAAGGAAACCAGTGTTAAACACAGGTCAGGCAAATAATCTCGGTAAAATGTGAGAGGGAGCAGTGAAATTGCAGAGGGAGTTCGGTCAATTTGTGTTTAATTTTGACAGCCTGGTTAGATTTTTCACCTCTCATCTGCGTCTCTGTCGTCAGTCGATGGTCTGGCTTACTCCGCTCTGCTGAAGAACGAGCTGCTAGGAGCGGGAATCGAGAAAGTTCAAGACCCTCAGTCTGAAGACCGTCGATTGCAGCCATCTACTCCTGCCAAGAGGAGCCTTTTTAGTGTAAGAAAAGAAAATGGCTGTAATTCGTATTTGTTCATTTTAAACGGGGACTTCCTCCAAGTTATTTGCCGTTTGTGTTTCGTAGTATTCTGTAAGTACGAAGAGGGCTCTACCAGAAGAAGACGGCAACACCGTTTCCCCGTATTCGTTATCACCTGTCAGTAGCAACAGGTAGTCATTTTTATTCCAGAATCAAGGAGGTTTTGTTTGTTGCTATGATTTTTTTCTTCAATTGTAATTTGCTCTGCAGCCAAAAATTGCTACGGTCACCAAGAAAGCCTACACGCAAGATTTCCAAAATTCCCTTTAAAGTTTTAGATGCTCCAGAGCTTCAGGATGACTTCTACCTCAACCTGGTGGACTGGTCCTCTCTGAACGTGCTCAGCGTGGGGCTGGGTACCTGTGTTTACCTGTGGAGCGCCTGCACCAGCCAGGTGTGCGACGCCTCTTTTGAATCTGGCGTTAAAAGTTTTCCGATCCTTGTGTTGTGTGAATCGAGAACTTATTTTCTTTCTTTCTTTTTATTTCCTAGGTGACGCGTCTTTGCGACCTCTCTGTAGAAGGAGATTCGGTTACGTCAGTGGGCTGGTCAGAGAGGGTAGGTCCCCATCCTTTTGCAAAAAAATTTTATGAACCTTTATTTTAGTTTAGTTTTAAGTATTTGCAATCACTGCATAACAGAATAAATGTCCTATTTATAAGTTGAAATGTTGAAAGGGCAATGAAATTCACATTATTTACGAATCTACAAAAAAAAAGCATTTTTTCCCATCATACTTATTTCCAATTAAGTATGATGGGACTTAATTGGAAATACACAAAACTAGACCCCAATTCAATAATAAATGCATCTATAAAAGAGAAAAATGTGTTTTTGTGTCACAGACTTTAGTTAAAATATAATACGGACTGTTACATCTCCATGTGACTTACAAATGGCTTGTACCAATCAGTACTGCCTGATATTCATGAGTGTGTCTGGTTTTCATTTGGATAATATTATCCACACAATTAAGTGGAACAAATTAAAACTGATGTGACCAAAGGCACAAAGACTTAATCTGTCAAATATGCAGGAATGTTTCTGGGTTCTGTGGAAACTTGACATGTCACCTGGCGGCATGATTTTTCTGAGCTACTGTGTTTATTTTACAGTCAAAATCCTTGAATAATGCTCATGCCAGGGCAGTTGTGTATATTTATATTTACACAATATAAACACTGTTAAAAAATAAATAAAAAAAGAAATGTCGGGCTAAAACTTAACTAGAAGATTTATTCTATGGTTATGATGTAGAGTTTAGATTTATGACCCGAGCCCAACCAGTGAATACATACAGGACAGAGACAGCCAAACGAGAATCTGTGTTAATCTGCTTATTATAGTCTAAACAAAGGAGATGATGGTTAACCTTCTGAGGAAATAAAGGAAATAAGTAGGGTGCAGATTCTAGTCAGAACGTAATCAGCGCAAACTCCGCCCTGTTCCACTCGAGCAGCAGCAGCGATTGGTTCCTATCAATCACGCATCCCAACCTGACTCACCCTGTGGTTACAACAAGCGACAGGATGGCGCTGGAAGACATTGAACAAAAGGTAAAAACGGGAGAAGGTTTACTTCTTTCTTAAATGATGGCCCAAAAAAAAGCAGTAAAGTCTTAATTAAAATAATATATCGGGTTTCTTCTGGCACAGAACTATAATTAAAGTTAATCAGTAGGTTTGAAATGGGCTTAGACACAATGCCTGCTGGTCGAGTTGGATTTTTTTTTTTAGACCCAATGTAAACTCTACTCTACATTAGATCTAAATGTAGACCATGATTAAAAAGTTGTGATCTAAATAGTTCACTATTTAAAAATCAAGTTTCTATTTTGGTCAATGGGAGTAGAAATGGACGTCGTATTAAAGCTACCCAGGATTTACAGAAAACAGTTACTGAAATGGAGACAGATCCATTATCCATTATTGAGCCGAGTACTAAATTTCTATTTCAATAATTAAATGAAACACTTAAGGTTAAAATGCATCATCTGACTACACAATCACATATCTAAGAGTTTCAGCTGAGCTGTGTTTGACTGGACGTGTGTTGTTGTTGTTTTTAGGGTAACCTGGTAGCGGTGGGCACTCATAAGGGCTACGTCCAGATTTGGGACGCGGCAGCAGGGAAGAAGCTCTCTGTGCTGGAGGGACACACGGCCAGAGTGGGTGAGTTGACAGTCAGGCAGATGGAGGAGGAGACGGTGCGAAGACGAATTTATTAGAAGCTTTGAATATTTTCTAGCAGTTATCAGTGTCTCTTGTTCTCACCCAGTGAATCATCTCCCCTTCGACCTGCCTTTCGTTTTTTTCTTTTTTTGCTGCCAGGTGCTTTGGCGTGGAACGCCGACCAGCTGTCGTCTGGAAGCCGCGATCGTGTGATTCTGCAGCGGGACATCAGAGCGCCACCTCTGCAGTCGGAGCGCCGTCTCCAGGGGCACAGGCAGGAAGTCTGCGGGCTCAAGTGGAGCACGGACCACCAGCTGCTGGCTTCAGGTGGAAACGATAACAAGGTAGGCAGAAGAAGGATCTTATCCGTCCCTCCGACGGCTGCACATCTGGAGAGCAACCTAATGACCTGCATTTTCCCGTTTCCATAGCTACTTGTGTGGAACCACTCGAGCGTGCTGCCCGTGCAGCAATACACAGAGCACTTGGCTGCAGTGAAGGCCATCGCCTGGTCGCCACACCAGCACGGCCTGCTGGCCTCAGGTGGCGGCACGGCTGACCGCTGCATCCGCTTCTGGAACACTCTGACCGGCCAGCCGCTGCAGTGCACCGACACCGGCTCTCAGGTCTGCAACCTGGCCTGGTCCAAGCACACCAATGAACTGGTGAGTCCTCTGTTGTTTCTGATGCTGTTGATGTGAAAGGAAATAGCTGAAAAGGGGGAATAAAAGTAAAGTTGGTTCCAGATATGTTGGTGACTCAAAGCTCAGCTTGGAAATGACTAAAGGATTTTAAATCAGGCTTTTTTTGTGTGTGAATCTTTCACTTTTCACTAAGAAAGTAGAAATTGTTGCTGTTCCTTAAATATTTGACTTTTGCCAGGGTAACAGGTGTATCTTTGAACGTAGTGACCCTGCCTTTAGCTACTTTTTTTTGTTTTATGTTTTTTCTGCTTTTATTCAATACCACACCTACTGTATGCTCCTGTCTGCTTCTGAGCCACATGCCCACTCATTTGTTTGCCTTTCTTTTGTTTGTTGTTCTCTCCAGGTTAGCACACATGGTTATTCCCAAAACCAGATCCTGGTTTGGAAGTATCCCTCTTTAACCCAAGTGGCAAAACTCACCGGGCATTCCTACAGAGTACTCTACCTGGTAAACAATTTATACAGAGATTTAATCACCATAAACAAGAAAACTGTCTGATTAGAACCATAGAAGAAAATTATTATAAGAAGTTGGTGAAAGATAATAGGCACAGGGGAATCTTTGCTTGAATATTAATTAAAGTGTACATATTTTTAAATTTGAGAGGACAGTAAATTAGCTCATTTCAAGTTATTTTGGCCTCTTTAAATTTGTCACTAGACCCAAAATCTGCTACAATATCCTTTCTGGAGGGTTCAAGTAGCTTAATCTTTCCATCAAATTCACCCTCAAAATGTATTTTTTTCTTTTAATTGTTTATATATAAATTTTTCAATGTTGTCAAAATTCATTTAAAGTATTCCTACCTCCAAATTAGGGGGTCCTAATGTTTTTTTTTCCACATGATCATAGATGCTGTTTGCGGTATTCTGGCTCCAGGCAGAGAACAGCTGATCGTGGTTTTGATCATAGATAAATTGCTCTGGTGGTTTTCTGTCTTCAGAGCTGCTTTAATAAATATTACCTGTCAAGTCAAACGGTCTACCTCCTCTATGATCCGCTACAAAAAATCCGGAACAGAGCCGAGAGAGGGTCAAACATTTACTGGTGGAGACATTTGCAGTGATGTAATGTGATGGCACCATGTTGCTGTGGGAAGCCAAGCCGTTTCTTTTGTAGAACCACTTAAAATCTGGTTCTGATTCCAGCACCGGGTTGGGCGATGGAGCTGCTTTGCTGGAAAACAATGAATAGACAGTCAGCTTTTCTGGAACGTAGCTAGAATAATAACAGTATAAGCCTGCTCTTTATTTTGTGTACTGGATGTGTAATAAGGCGCTCTGTGCAGGCCATGTCACCCGATGGAGAAGCCATCGTGACCGGGGCGGGAGATGAAACGCTTCGGTTCTGGAACGTCTTCAGTAAAATGAGATCCACTAAGGTAGCGACCCAACTCCTTTTTCAAAATGTTCCATTCCTCTAAATGCACAACATGGCATCTTAAAACAATATTTTTGTGATTCCTCCCTCTCAGGAATCGGTGTCGGTGCTGAACCTCTTCACCAGGATCCGGTAGTCTGTTCTGCAAGAGAGCGGCGGCGGGAAGGGGGAGGCATCTCTGCACGCATTACGTGGACTGACCATCTTCAGGAGGGGAGGCGGCGGAGACTCCCTTCCCCTCCACTTCCCTTGAATAATTTAGCCGTGTTGTAGCTGAGGTTGGGAGGTGCTGCAGAGATGCACAGTCAGGTTGTGGAGAGCTGAGGGGAGGAGTACAGCGCACACAGAGTGAACCACTGCCTCTGCAAACAGACCTGTGGTCCCCGACCACGGGGAGCGTTCTGGAGCCGTCTGTGGGATTGTTTTGTTTACAAACTGACTCTGTGCATACCTGCCAAAATATATTACGTTTGTCCTTTTGATTGTTTGTTTATTTATTTTTAACACTTTTTTTTTAAAAGGTATATTCTGATCATTCTGGTGGATTTATTTTCATGTATGTAGCTTTCAGTCTATTGTCTGGACTAAGTCTGGATTTGTTCAGAAAATCCTTTTTTGATTATTTTTTACTACTCAGTTTTTGGAGAGGTTCTGATGCGTCATGGATAAGGACTATAAATAACATCAACCAGTTTTGCTTTGACATCTCAAGAAAAGTCGATTTCATTTAAAAAAAGCCTTTTTTTTTTTTTTTTTTAACAGCGTTCATTTTAGGATAATAAATGTTCAGGCATTATTTCTCAATATCATAAGTTAAAGAAGAAAAGAATTAATGGAAAACTGTACATAAGGACAATATTACAGGAGTAATTCCTGTGAAGCTATATTGTTTTAGTCCGACTTGTATGGGATTCCTTTTTTTTTATCTTATTATCCTTTAGTTCATCTGTGGATTATTGGACAAGGAACATAAAAAAAAAAGGTTATTTCGGTTCGTCGGTGTTCTTTGTAACCACGACTGAACTTTATAGTTTAAAAAAAGAAACAAAATGAATAATCCGAACAAATTATGTTTGCAGAACTTTTGCGTTGTCTGCTGAGACGCTTGAACCCAACACACTTCAGCCATGCTTTTTGGATAAACATATTTTACGGTATCATATCACCTGCTTTCATTTTCTCCCTGGAATGTCAATCTGAGGTGCCAGGCTTAAAAGAAGGACTTTTATTTTTCTATACAGTGAAGCATGTTTGAGGAAAAGATGAGCAGATTTGCTGCAAACATCTCATTTGATGCCACTTCAAACTTATCCTGTCAATGTAAATTATGGAAAGACTGTTTAAGTGGAAAACTTTCTGTACCAAGATTTGATCAGCAAATAAATGCCCATATCTTGTCGAGTCTGCCACGGCTGTTTTGTTTCAAATCCGAGTTTTCGGTAAATGGATTGAACTTTTATAATACATCTCTAGTCCGATTCAGCCAGTTGCACCCCATATAATGTCCCTGTATGTGTTTCTTTTAATGATGTGCTTTTTGATTTACAGAGTCCTTTTCTCAGATTTCTTTAAATTCATTAAAATATTGTAAGTTTATAAAATTATTTATATACATACATGCATATATTTATATATATATATATATATAAATTTTAATTTTTTTTATTTTATTTTCAAGATCACTCAGCTTGACTATTTTGGCCCCCCCCTGGCAAAAATGAAATATCTTGACTGATCTAGACATACAGTGGTTTACATACTAATGAGGGTGTTATGCTGTATTTGAGTTTTATTCATCTATCAGTTATTTCCCATCATCCATCACCAATCTGGACACTTTCTAGCTGCTGTCTCCTTTTCTACGCCAAATCCAAACACCAGAGGGAGCCACTCAAATCCACATCTACTTCCACACCCCTGCATTCAACCTTAAACAAATTACCTTGAAGATGAAGTTCAGATTTAACATACTCTCTGTGATTCAGACTTTGTTTAAAAAAAAAAAAAAAAAAAAAAGAAACTACCAGGAACGGTGATACATGACTCTCACAGTACATCCAGTTTAATTTTTAGCGAGAGTTCAGATTAAACTGCATTCGTTAGGATAAGAGTTTCTAGCCATGTAGCATTTTCTGTATCACCTTGTTTCCTGGGAGTCTGTAAATTTCCATCATATTCCTGGAGCAGCCCACACACAGAAGCTTAGTTTTGACCCAGAGGATGGAGCATAATAAATGTTCTCAGCCTTAAAATGCTCCCACACCTCTGCAGGTGCCCCGCAGTTTATCCAAATTCACTGTCACCCATTAAAACACTAAATGGATGTTATGAACAACAGCTGAAGGGCCCAAATACATGCAAAAATGATGGGTGTATAATTACACTCTTTTTGCTCTTGTTTTAATTTACACATCACAAATAGATTTCATCATTTAAACTGAAAAAGTTGAACTTAATAAGAAAAAACACAATAATCACAACTAACTGAGTTACTCTGAAATAAAGAAAAAGGACAAAATTAAGGTGTTCTGTTTTTTTTGTTTGTTTTTTTTTTTGTGCCAGGGTGACTCAGCTTCTATCAACACCAAAGAGCCCGAGCCTTTCTTCCCTTTCGGACTCCATTATAATGTCATCGGAATAACATGCCTGCTCCATTATGGTGATCAGATAAATCATCAGAATGGAGGACTTTCAGCACAGTCTTCCTGCTCATCACGGTGGGCAGATGTTAACATTAAGCCCCCTTAAAGCAGTGGGGAAAAGGGAACTCTAATATGCATAATCCTACCTCCTGATGTTCCCATCAAGGGACTCAGAGTGTGATGCACATTATTCCACCAAAGCCCTTCAACACGGAGAACAGGATCTTTCCCCAGGTTCCTCCCTAAGCCTGACTCTTGTGTGTTCTTGATAACTAGGCAAGAGTGATATCAAAGGAACAAGGCTTCTGTGATCACTATTAGCTGCAGCAACCAGACTCCTGCTTTTTTTTTTTTCCTTTTGTCCATTTTGTCCACAGGCACAGAGCCCATGAGGGTCCTGTTTACACGTAGAGAAAAGTCACTCACCTCTGTTCTGCCTTTTTTAAGCTCTAATAAAACGGGGGGTTGGGTGTTTTTCCACAGCCTGCAAACTGCAACGAGCTGTCAAATGACTTCTGCTCTGATTTAAATAGCTCGGTATTCTAATGATGCTTCAACATTTTCATTAGGTAGGAAAAGGAAACTGAGCCACATTCATGAAGGATGTGAAAGAGAATCAGAGAAGAATTGATTTTTATTTAAGGCATCCCAGACAAAGTGAAAAAAGTACTTTGGATGAGCTCTAAGCTTGGTGTGTTGCAATGGGGAATGCGGTAAAACGTGTTGTGTGTGTGTTAGTTTTTAAATATGTGTGTGGATAAAGCAATTATAATAGTGCATTATCTATCTTAACTGTTACGTACAGAAATAGAAACTCACCCTTATCTTAATGAACATCAAATCATTTCTATTTATAAGTATAAGCAGTTCTTTGTTTAACTGAAAATAGTTACGAACCTAAATCCACCACGGGTATGGATAGTTTTGGACTTCACTGTAAATTTTTATAGTCTTTTGTTCTTTATGGTATGCTCTTTATTTTCTTCTTTTCCTTCTTCAGAAATATGTTGCATTGTGGTGCAGCTGTTAGAGCGCTGCTGTTTTGCAGCAAAAAAATCTTTTAGGGGTTCAAATCCCTGACTAGGTTTCTTCTGCTCTCCCCCTGCATGTGTGAGTTCGCAGTGTTTTTTCTTGCCACAAATATGCCACCAGTTTAAATTTCTCTTGGTGTGAGCGTGTGCATTCTCTGTGTTGACCTCTGACAGTCAAATGACCTACCAGCTCTCAATATTAAACCATATAGATGGTAAGTTATCATAATTTGAGCTTTTCTAGCAGCCAATCATATGCATACCCCAAGGTTCACTGTCTAGTCCAGGAGCTATCAACATGTGACAAGAGGATCTAAAATTGAACACACAACTTTCCATTTGCTCTGGTCATTATTCGTCCCATTTTTAACTAATTCATTAATCACATTGAAAGGAAGCAAATTGAAAACAGTAAGTAAATAAGTACTGGTCCAAATCAAACAGTACACAAAGTGCTTAATGTGTAAAAGGTTTAACAAGCCATTCAAAGCATCTCGGTGTTCAGTCATGACAATTTTGTTTTTGTTTTTTTTTAGCTTTAGCGTTAAAAAATGTTTGTCCGAATGAACAGCTGTGCTATTTTTGAAGCTGCAACTGCTGTAAGATGGCAGAGGTCTGCGTTCGCCTTGGCCCCGGTCTGTCTGCCCCATTAGATGGAAAACCAGTTAGAAAATGCCAAACTCGTGCCAAGAAAGACATGATGAAGCCTGGAAGAATGTAGCTTGAGTGATCTGATGAAAAATGAACAACTCAAATGGAGGTGTAAAGATTATATGGACAAACTAGAGGACGTATTCTGGTCCAGCAGCTTCAGTCTGAGATGTGCTGAGAAACAAGAGGCTATGTGTGAGCAGCAGCTCTCAGAAGTCCAACACTTGTGAGGACGTACCTCAGCATTTAATGTCATTACTTCCCAGAGAAACTTCTCCAGTTTGACCTGCACATTGTTAATAATCTCTGGGTTCTGAACTTTCCGATTGAGAAACTTGGACCTGTTTGCGTTGGAAGAAAACATCTTCCACTCCATCATAGTGAGCTTTCAGAAACCTCATTTTTCATGTAGTCCTTAAAAAGTGTTAATTACAAATATTTCTTCAAGCTTTCTGAAGGTTTTTATAGCTTTTGTGTGGACATGGCTGCTTTCCCCTTTGTTTTTAGCATGTATCTTCTGAGAATAACATGCAGAATTTAAAAATAAACATGAAACAACTTTAGTTATTTTTTTTTTCCATTTTACTTTAAATTTTGCATTTGAGTTTCTCTCAGATATTCCCTCTATAAATACTAACATAAATTATTGCAATCGACATTTTTGTTTATGTTAAATGATTGACAGTGTTAACAAATTTTGTATTGATTATTTCATTAAACAACCCTGATTATTGCATATTGGTTCTATCACTCACCACAGTTGTATCTTTTACTGCCTTTATGATAGCACAGAGTAGTTACTGTTTTTGTTTGACTTGATCCAAAGGCAACATCTTTATCTGCTATGCAGCAAATTAAAATTATATTGAGCTCTGATGCTATCCTAACCAGATTACAGTGTGTTGCCATTGTATCTGTTCAGCTTCTTCAGGCAACAGGTAGGCTTTTCTTTTAATTAAAAATAAATTGAAACTGCAATCTTGATCTCAGAGTCAAACTTTTATTTAATTAGATTCACTGTACCTAAATTATTAATGCCTCTTTAGCGTTTTCACATTTTGTGATGTTAAAACCACTAAATTAATCGTATTTTATTTTGATTTTATTGTGAAAGACTGACCCAAAGGGGAAGGAAATGATGCGTGGTCTTCTAAATATTTTACAAGTAGCGGTGCCCTTCTGTATTCATTGTGAAAACCTTGCCGTCGCTGATTGCATATTCCCTGCAATCACAGCAGCAATCTTTTTGGGAATGGCGCATTTATAGAATAACATTTTTGCTGATTCGTCTTTGCAGATTTGCTCCAGTTCAGTCAGACTGCTCAGTTAAATACTGAAAACATACATCTTTCAAGTGTTGTCACATATTTTCAGTTTGGCGTGGCTCTGGACTTTAACTTGACCATTTCAATACATGAAGATTGTGAAAAAAAATGTTCAAAAAGGAACTATGACTGTATTTTTAGTGTTGCTTTCTTGCCGTAAAATGAACATATAGTATATTTCAGTTTCAAATCATTTGAGGCACAAGCAGGTTTTTCTTCCAGGATTTGTCCTGTTTTTAGCCACCTTTTCCTCATCAATACTTACCATTCTCCCACTCTGTTCATACTGAAGATAATCATCCTCCCAGCATTAATGCTGCCACCTCCATGTTTCAGCATTGCTTATGGACAGTTGTATACTTTTGAAGAACACAAAGCATTCAACATCTGAGCAAAAAGGTTCAACTATAGTCCCATCTGGCCAGAGCACATTTGCAGTGTCACCTGTAGATTCTGTGGCAAACTTTAGATTGGTCCTCTTGTGGTTTTAAGGAATTGCATCAGTTCCTGTTTGCTTCACCGTTGCTTCAAACGGTGAAGCAAACAACCAATAGATAACCTGCTGACAGATCCTGCATCGGACCGTGGCTCTCCTCTTGGCTGCTTGTCTCTTTCTGTAGCCTGCCTGCTAAATGACAAGCCAGATCTTTGTTGGCTTGTGATTTTGCCGTGCTTTTTCACATTTTTAGGATTGTACTTTGAGATGTTCAATATTTGTTCATCACTTAACTCGGCTTTGGACGTCTACACAACTTCATCCTTTATTGCTCATCGCTCCTGTCTTCCTTGATTCATGACGCTGTTTGTTCATTTGTGCTCTCAAACTGTTTATTCTGTACTGAGTTGGGCATGATTCATTTCCTTATTATTATTTTTTTTAATTATTGCTTATTTCTTCACCAAATTCAATTACCGACCAAAATTTTAATAATAATAATAATAATAATAATAATAATAATAATAATAATAATAATAATAATAATAATAATAATAATAATAATA